>ML256209.1:15811-47137 GCA_005239495.1 Nicotiana undulata | reverse complement strand
ATGTTGTTATTGTAGTCCGCACTTTCATTGTTATTGTTGTTTGTTGGCTTGCCTGACCTCGCCGTTAGGCGCCATCACGACCTGGACCGGTTTCGGGTCGTGACATCACTGCTACATTACGCATTTTATTTGTTATAAATTTTAAATAATTGGAATAAACGAGTTCTGGGGTAGTAATTCCTGGGGATTTATATGTTGGCTTGCCTAACCTCGCCGTTAGGTGCCATCACGACCTGAACCAGGTTTTGGGTTGTGATAGTTCTTCTTTGTCTTTTGAAGTTAATAGGAACAAAGAATCCAGGAATGCGGGCCTGAAGGAGATCAAAGATATGTTAAAGTGCCTTATGGAACAAAATAATGAGAAACAACTGCAGATATAAAGACAAGAGGCAACTATTTGCAACTTGGAGGCTCAATTAAGTCAAGTGGTTGGAGGTTCTAATGCTCAACAAGCCAATATTGGGGATAGTAGCCAAGAAGAATGTGAATTTGAGGTTTTAATTGAGGAGGTTAGAGTATAACATCAACAACCTAGCCAACTACAACTTGAGGATACCGATGTTGTAGAAGTAAGACTAGAGTTAGCCAAGGACTGTGAGGATATAAATTTTTTTGACTCTAGTATCATTGATGTTGAGGATGTTGAAAGTCCTGAAGCTTATGTGTTTGAGTGCATTGGTCCTCACTCTAAACATTTTTCCACATTGGGCTTGGATGATGATATGGAAATAGAGTCATCCGAGCCTATTTGAGGATTCAAGGAATGAAGAACAGCGTGCCTACATCCTAGAATTTTTCTTGCCAGAAAGACAGGACTACATACCTCATCTAAAAGCCAATTAGATTTGTTCCACCACCCCTGGAGAATAACCGAAAGCTTGAAGTCAAATTGGGGGCTCAATTCATAAGTTCAAGGTGGAGGCAAAAATGATTCACGTCGTGCCGCGACGTTAAATCAAGCGCTTGTTGGGAGCCAACCCAACTTTACTGTTTTCTTTTGTTTTTTATATAGCATTTTTGTATTATATTATTTTTTAGTGTCGATTTTTGCTTTTTTAGGATCATGGAACGCAAAGCCATTGGAAGGATGCAACAACAAACCAGATGGTTGGAACTAAGTGTGAGGTACCCGCACGAAGGACCAGGCTTGGGAGAAGTCTAAGTACCCCATGAGATGATAGTGCTTCGGCCTTTGGCCTACCAAGGAGTTTCTTTTACCCTCTTTTATGTATGGGTGTGCATTGGGGACAATGCACAATTTTAAGTGTGTGGTGAGGAGATTGTCTGGGTGACTTTCTATGCTATTTTAGTGGTGTTAGTTTAATTGAATAATTATTTTAATAGAAAAGATTGGACTTTTCCCAACGATGGATCTAGTAGACAATTTTATTGAGGGATTTAAGTCTAAAGAAAAAATAAATAAAAAGATTTTCTTTTGTTATGTAACGTAGCAAATCCCCCTTGATTTTTCTTTGTGCTGCGGTTGTTTTCCACGGGTTTTGTTTGAACTAGATGTAGTTAGTTTTTTTTAAAATAGAAGCCATTGTGTTGTGTTTTGAATTTAAGCAATATATCTTGACTTTGTTATGCCTTGAGAATAGTGAGTACTTTGGTTGTGACACTTAGGCTCAGTTTTTGACTCTTGTATAAGTACCTTAAATTGTATGATATTAAATTTGCTTTACTGCTTTGACTAGAGTGTCTTGATGAAACCAATCCTGAGTGAGTTAAGTTCCATGTGTGTGTGAGGTTTGTGTGTTATTCTGTGCATTGAATTTGATGCCTAGAACTTGCCCCGTGTGTTTGCAAACCGAAATAGTAGTTTTGTTCAGTCTTGGAAGTGATATAGGCGTTTCTTTGTTGAGCCAGATATGTATATTTTACCCACCTAATTGTTATGTATCGTAGCTAACCCATTTGAGCCTGTAATCCTGTTTTTTTGGCAATCACATTACAAGCCTTACCCATTTGTTTGATTTAACCATCTATTTGAACCTTCTAACCTCTCATGAGCACTTGAATTGTGATGATTTATGTAAAAGTTAAAGTGTGGGGTGATTGGTTTGGATTTTGAGTAGAACTAATGAAATATGGAGACAAGTGCACTGTTTTGAAAAAGTAAGAGTCACTTGAATTAAAAAAAAAAAAAGGAAAAAATAGTTGTATTGTTGTGGAAAAAAAATATTCCTTGATAAGTGGTGACTCTTGACGTAATTTTGCTTAAAGAATTATGGGGTAATAACATTGATTTGAAGGTGGAGTTTGGTTTGACATAAGTATGGGGTTTGAATGTTAAAGTATATGTATTAAAGTGCTTAGGGAGGTGTCGTCACTCTATATCTAAATGTATCCTACCCTTCCCGCTGCCTACATTACAACTGTTGACCCAAGTCACTGCATAGTTTTGAAGATTGACAAATGTCTGACCAGTTGAACCAGGTCCATCAGAGCACACATTCTTGAACTGAATAACTGGCACATGAACCGTATATGCATAGGAGATATTTGTGATTATGAAGTATCAATGAACCAAAAGATTGTCTCCTAATGCGAAAAGGTTGCAAACTAATGAGAGGATAGAAGTTGAATTCAGCAAGGAAAGTAACAAAGGAAGGAAGTTGAGTTTGATACGAACTCTTTCACCCAGGAAGAGTTGGACTAGAACTGAACGACAAACTCAACAACTGAATCTATAAATATTCGAAGTATTTCTGCTGGATTTCTCGACGCACAAGTACTGAATCAAGATCTGAAAGAAAAATTTCCAGAGTATTTTGCAAGCAGAATTATTGTGCGATACAAAGGCTACAGATCAGCTAGAAGAACCCGTTTCATCGTTTATGTATTGAGTCTAGTTGATTGTAGTAGGAGTTTTAATATTGTAACTTATCAGCATTCTTAGAAGCAATTGTAATAGGTACACATTGTTCAAGTTATAGTTAACTTGAAGCTTGTAGAAATTAGCTAGAGGCTAGTTGATACAAAGGGATTAGAGTTAGTCCTAGGATTACAAAAGAGTTTATTTTGTAAGTCCGTTTGGCTTAGAGATTTTAGTGAAGAGTTTGAGCAAATCCGACTAAGGAGCAGGTCGTGGTTTTTTCACCTTTTGAGCCAGGTGTTTTCCACGTAAAAATCTCTGTGTTTTTACTTTACTGCTTTTATTATTCCGCACCAGTAGAAGTTGGAACACAAAGAAGAACCAGGTTCTTCTTGTGAGACAGCACTCGAAAAATTGGGTACCACACATTTAACCTATATTCGTGTGTGGTATTGACGTCTAAAACATCAACAATCAAATAAAGTCCTAATTGATCCTAGACTGAATGAGCTCAATTAGTAGATTAGTACACTACGGGAAAGCTTATGGTGCATCTTTTGTGGCATATGAATGTTATTTCTGAGAGTGAGTGAATTCTTTCTATCTGGAGTTCCTAAGTGTTCTTAAATTTTATTGTGTGGAACTACTCCCTTTTGTTGTGTGAGGGCACTTGATTCATGAAGGAAAAGTAATGTCAGTCACCTCTATGTTAGAGTAAGTGAGTGAGTTGTGAATAATGCGTGGTACTTGTGAGTCAAATCTTGAGGTGAAGATGTTACACTTTTGTGCTTTGTCTATTTTAAATACTCTTGGTGTGATGAGTAAGGAGAATTATTTAAAAAGGCCGTGTCTATATAAAGTGTAGTTTGATTACTCGAGGAAGATCAATGGTTTAAGTGTGGAGTGTTAATGATAGGCTATAATTGCGTATTTTAGTCGCTTATTACACTCTAATTTACTGCACTTTAATTGAGTTTGAGCTTTAATCGCTAGTGTTTTGCACTAACAGTGTGTTTTATGCCTTGTAGGAGTGATTTCGAGCTATATAGATATTATGGAATTATTCAAGTGATTTGGAGATTTGAAGCCTGAGTAAAAGCCCAAGGAATTAAGTCGGGATCGTGTTCAGGGGTCAAATTTGATAGTTAAGAACAAACGAAGACTCGAGTAGGCATATTGCGCACTATCTAGTAAAATAGACATAACTATTTTCTTCGAACTCTATTTGGGCTATATAATATATGGTTGGAAATCTAACTCAAAGGGATACAACTTGCATGTTTTACGGTTTTTGAAATTCCAAAAGGAACAAGGTGAAAAACGTGGTCGAAACTGTGACCACGGACCTGGACGCGGTCTGAGGCAGTGCACTGGGAAAATACCGCGCCTGGACCGCGAGCGCGAGCGGTTAGACCTGAACAATTATCCTTTTTAGCGTAGGAGAAGGTATAATTGTTTGGGCCTGACCCTACTTGGTATATACATGGAAAAACGGTATTTTGAGAAGGTTGGACATACTTTTGACACAAATTCGACCTAAGGAGGCAGAGACACAATAGGAGCAAGGCGGGGAATTCTTCTACGAGTTTTTACTTCCTCTTCCTATTTTTCATTGTTGGTTAGGACTTTTAGTATTGTTGTTTTACATACTATTATGAATAGCTAATTTGTTATCTAGTGTTTTTATGAAACCTTTTGTAGGATAAATGCTTGTTATGTTTTTATATAATTGAGCCGTTGAATTTCTCTACTTGTTCAACTATGTGTTTATTGTTGTTGATTGAATGGCCATCGATTGATTGTGCCTATTTATTATGTGTTGCTTGAGAAAAGATACATATTTAGGTGGTTGTTGAACAACGTCACTCCTAACGTATGTAAGAAATCAATAGGATTAGTTACCTCCTATAGCAAATGTTGATACCTTATTTATTTTAAATAAATACCCTTTTTAAAAATTATATTTCATAGCTACCTTTTGATTTTTATAGCCAAATATCTATTTATGGTTCATCCTACTCTTAAGCCATAAAATATGCCTTGTATTGTTTTTCTCTCACATTCTTCAGATTTTTCTCCACCCCTCTCTCTCTAACTCCAGTCCTTCTCCATGAATACAACCACGATTCTCCTAAATACAGATCGAAACCATGATTCTCCCAAATATAGATCAGAACCGAAAATGGTTCTGCGGTAGAGTCCGACATGTTTTCTGACGATATTGAAGAAGAATATTGTTTGCAATTCAATTTCTTCTCCTTCCGACGAATTAAGTTTCATACGAGTCATTTTTCTACGAGTTTCATACGAAGATTGAATAGCCAATGGGCTCGACCAATTGGTTTATTTATGTGATACCAAGATTGAGGAGGAGAAATTATATAAAGTCGATTCAAGATTAGAATCTGGTCACTGCTATATATTAAATAGTTAGCTTATGCAGATTATGCTGGAATTTAGAGTTTATAGCTATTGGTTTTAGCATGAAACTATAGTGGCTTAATCCAAGTTGTAAATAAACACAAGACTCGAATCCAAATTGCAGTACTGCTGGAAAAAACTGTAATATAAACATAGCCGCCACATTCTAGGGTTCTGCCCAATCTGGTAGAGTCCAAATTTTTTGGCCCATTGTATCACGAGAAACAAAACTCTATATAAATCTCTGTCTTCCTCTTCTCTTCGTCGTTCTAGGATTCTGCCCAATCTGGTAGAGTCCGGCATGTTCTATGACGATATTGATAGTTCATGTATTTTATTGTATTCCAACGTATCTCGATGTATTTCCATGTATTTCATTGTATTCATTATCTTTTTTTCACTGTATTTCAATGTATCTCGCTGTATTTCATGTATTTTATTATATTCATTATCTTTTTTTTAAATTGTATTTCAATGTAACCCGCTACATTCTATGTATTTCATTGTATTTACTGTCTCGCTATATTCCATGAATGTATTCATGTATTTTTTTAATTAGTATAACTTATGTATTCAGATGTATTATATATTTTCTCTGAAGATTGCTATGTTTTTGGGGTATTTTTCGGTTGAGAATATTTTTTATAACAGGAAATCCAAAATTTGTGTGTTATAATTGAGTTTGTTGAGTTATATTAGGAGTCTATTATGTTAATTGATTCACTTTCCGTTTAAAAACAATGTAATCCCATATTTCACGCCGTGAATACAGTTGAATAAAATAATCTGTCCAGCTGTAATACCATGTTTCACGCCATGAATACAATTGAATACAAAAATCTGTCTAGCAGTAATCCCTTATTTCACGCCTAGAAATGCTACTGTATTTATGAATACAATAGCTTAAATACATCGAATACACTCTAAAAATCTGAAAACATAGCTATAGGAAGTAATATAGTAAATGGTAGCCAACTAGCTAATAACCACTAAACAATAGCGGTTTGTGAAAATTTCTCAAATCAATACAACGAGTTTAAAGGTAGGTTTAGAAATAACAAAGCCTTGACGTGGTCATAATGATCGGTTAGATAAAACCAACTAGCGTAGTTCGAGAGAATATGTCTAGTAAATTATTGTAGTTGCTCGAGAGAGAATTACGACACCTAAAGTGCTCATGATCAGTAGAGAATACATAGGCGAAATTGTAGGAAACATAGCGGGAAGGATTCTGACAGTTGGGGAAATCATAACTCTAGCCCTCCTAAATTTAATCTCCAACCCTTAGTATCTTTAGTTGTTAATTTACTGCTTTAGTTTCTTAGTTAATTAGTTAGAAATAAATATTATAATCTCTATAATTAGGATATTGTTTGGACTTGTGTTTCTTAGCAATATTGAACAACTGTAGTTAAGCCTTAGTTCTCTGTGGGATTCGACACCAGACTTTTAGACCGTATTATATTTGTAGCGACCGCTTATCCTTTTTAGGCCTAGAGTTGGGCGTGATTAGTGCCCCTCCCCCACTCCTCCCAAATTGACCAATGTAGCAATTTAAGCTTTGGGTCTTAAGATGCCAGTAAAAATATATACACCTATTATTTAAGATATATACACGTGACCCCCTACCTTAAGGATAAGTCCGCCTCTGAATATTACTATATGACAAAACTACCCATATTAGCCACATGAATTATTTTCTTTGGCTTGTCTATAAATAGCTAAGTTTTTCCAATCCATAGAGCAACATCATTTGCTATGAATATCAATTAAAAAGTCAGGTTTCCCCTAGAGTTCTCCTGAATAACTTCATTGGGATTTCAAAAATACCTACTGAAGTGTTTGTGGGAACTCTTGGAGCCACCTGATGTCAATCATAAGTATTTATTATCTTGATTTTTTGAGAGTTTAACAAAATTTAATGAGAAGCTCAGAAAATCAAGTGTATATATATTGCTCCGTCTAACGTTGGTACGGTAAATGTTCATCACAAAGGCAAATATTTGGACTTCTTATTCAGTTGTGTTAGGTTTTGGAATAATATTAGAAGTGGAGACGATCATTTTCCTTAGTATTTTATAAGGTTTGGGATTACTCATATGTTATGAAAAGTACGCTCGCCGAAAAATACTTGATATTATAATTAATGAGGAACAATACCTAGATTAAACCAGAGTGAAAGTAGGATTCGAGGAAAAAAAAAAGGTCTCCATAACCTCAATATCAACATATTTAACCCCTCCAAAACTCGACATAACGGAAGTATATCATAATTTCCACATGCAATAGGTTTAAGCTATATACTTCTACTGATAATGTAAAATTTTACATCAGCAGTGTTTAAAGCTATTATATATAGCATCTTATAAGTGACATGATTATGTAAATAGTTTTTACGTTGTTAATATATTGAACTTATACTGTAAAATCATCTATGTAGTAGCAAAATTAGGGTGGGGTTTACCATCAAACCTTCGACGTTTATTATTCACCAATAACAATCATCATATCGTAGATCACACCCAACTATGTCGTTGAAAAGGATTAAGCCGTCACTACAAATATTATCCGATATTAGAGTTCGGAGTCGAATTCCACATAGAATCAACTTTAGCTATAGCTTTTTAGCGTCACCAAGAATAAGCTCAGACAACTTTTCGAGTGTCAAGATTTCGTGTTATTTTGATTGAACTGATTAACTTCTAATATTAAAAGCAGTAACAACTAATAATAGCTGTGAAAATGGACTTGTAATCAAGATTTAAGGAGCATGGGGTTGTGATTCTGCAATTATCGGAATAATTTCTTAATTTATTTATTATAACTCGCCGAAGTTGTCACGACCCGAAAATCCACCTACAATCCGTGACTGCGTCTAACATTGAACCGGCTAGACAAGCCAACGTTTACAGTTAAACTAACTTGATAACACAGAACTACAGAAGTAACCAGAATCAGTTTATAATTCTTAACAACGAAAATAGATAAATTTCAAAGCTAAGTGAAGAGAACGAATCCAAAACATCGCATAAGCCTCAAAACGGGGAGTCACAAACTCACGAACTTTCTATAGGAGTGCTAAGTACAAAGTCTGGAAGAAAAGTACATAATCCGTCTCAGAATACTAGAAGAAATACAAGACAGAGTAAGGAGCTAGTCATAGAAGAGACGCCAAGGCCCACGAACGTCAGCGGTCTACCTTGAAATCTCTGAGGTGGACTGAAGGGTACTCCCTCAACGATGTCCACTGGGTCCGGCTGCGGGATCTGCACAACATTAAGAAGTGCAGTGTAGCATCAGTACAACCGACCCCATGTACTTAGTAAGTGCCGAGCCTAACCTCGGCCGAAGTAGTGGCGAGGCTAGACTTGACAACAACCGATAACCTGTCCTATTCTACAACACATAACACGGAAAAAAACAAGAAATAACAGATTAGCATGGGATACGGGAGCAGATAATGGGATAACATGTGAGATAAAACAGTCAATTAAGCATATAGAAGTAACCAAGAAAGGCAAATTTAACAAAGATGCTAATGAAACCAGTATAAATGTCAGACTTGCAAATAACGGCACGATATCACCCTTCGTGCTTTTACTCTTTTTCTCACAATGCGATGTACAATATAAATTGATATGAATCATGGCACGGCATCACCCTTCGAGTTTTTACTCTCTTCCTCATTATGCAATATGTTATGTAATCGATATCAATCATGGCACGACATCACCTTCGTGCTTTTACTCTCTTCCTCACTATGCAATATACGATGTAATCAATGTAAATCATGGCACGACATCACCCTTCGTGCTTTACACTCTTCCTCACCATAACAATGACAATTATCAAAATGGCAAGGGATGAATCATAGTGGGGACACAAGTCAAAATCAGCCGTCAAGGGGAATACTATCAGTCAATATCATAACAATTGCCCGGCAAGGGTCTCAGCTATAACCACTCTTTTCAGGTATATCCTTTACAATTGGGCTCTCAATCGAACCATTCACATCACAAGTTTATCAACAAGGATTTTCAACAACAATCAACTTCCAAGTAGAGACAATTTCACAATATAATGAATATGGAAGTAATAACAAGAATTTCATCAAAAATAGACTCACGGGCATGCTTGACACACAATGCATAGGTACTCGTCACCTCACCTATGCATTGAACATGATAAACACATAGCACATAGCACACAATACCTATTCCCTCAGCAAAGCTAGGCAAGACACTTACCTCGGGTCCAAGAATAGCAATCCAAGCCTCTAATACCGCCTTTCCTTTTGAATTCAACTCCGAAACGACAATATCTAGACATAATTAACTTATTAGCATCAATAATGACTCATTAATACAATCCCATAGCCTAAATATACAATTCCTAGCATTCTTCCAAAAATACCAAAATTCGACCCCGGGCCCGCTTTGTCCAAACACGAGGCTCGGACCAAAACCCGATTACCCATACCCCCACGAGTCTAAATATATGATTTGTTTTGAAATCCGACCCCAAATTGAGGTTGAATTACCCAAAATCCCATAAGCCCTAACTCTACCCAAAACCCCTAATTTCTACCCTTAAAACCCTAGGATTTTTTATGATAATTGATGAAAACCTTAGAAAGTTGAAGGAAAAATCAGTTAGGTAGCACTTACCTACGATTTGGGAAGAAAATCTCTTGAGAAGATCGCCCTAGGTCTTCTATTTTTGAGGTCAAGTGAGAGGAAGGACGTCTGAAATTGTTTTAAAAAAAAAAAGAATCACCGTTCGATTCCCGCACCTGCGGTCCTAGAGCCGCACCTGTGGAATTGGTCAGGCCCACAGGGGGCCGCACCTGCGGAAAAAGGTCCGCTCCTGCGGAGATATGACCGTGCTTGCGAGAGGGACCGCACCTGCGGACTTGGTGTCGCGCCTGCGGTCTCGCACCTGCGGCCCTAGGCTCGCAGGTGCGGGCACACCAGAAATGGGTGCACCAGCAGTGTTTTCCTAAGCTAAAACACCCCGAGCCCTCGGGGATCAAAACCAAATATACACACACCCTCATAACCATCCTACGGACTTATTCGAGTACTAAAACTACCGAAATAACATCGAAATCAATTAATTAAACCTCAAAACTCATAGAATTTTCTTAAAACTTCATAAGGTTCAATTATTCCGATTTTGATCTGAAACATGTCGCAAGTCCGTTTTACACCAAATTTCACAGATAGCTCACATAACATATATTAAACCTGTTCCGGGCTCCGGAACCATAATACGAGCCCGGTAACACGGGTTTCATATGAATATTCATTTTCAAAAACCTTTATATTTTTCAGAAAACAATTTTCTTTAAAAATTCATTTCTCGGACTTGGGCGCATGCCCGGAATCAAATTCCGAGGCCCCATATTTTCCTACGGACCCTCCGGGACCGTCAAATCACGGGTCCGGGTCCGTTTACCAAAAAGGTTGACCAAAGTCAACTTTTATCAATTAATTATTAGAAAATTCATTTTTCATCAAGTTTTTACATAAAAGCTTCCCGGCTACATGCCCGGGCTACGCACGCATATCGAGGTGAGATTAACGGAGGCTTTCGAGGCCTCGGAACACAGATTTAGCTAAATTAACTTAGGACGACCTTTTGGGTCATCACAATCTCCACCTCTAAAACAAACATTCGTCCTCGAACGGACATAGAAAAGTACCTGAGTCTGAGAAAAGATGGGGATAACGGCTCCGCATATCGGACTCGGACTCCCAAGTAGCTGCCTCGGCAGGCTGACCTCTCCACTGAACACGAACCGAAGGATAACTCTTCGATTTCAACTGACGAACCTGCCTAGCTAATATGGCTACTGGCTCCTCCTCATAAGACAAATCATGGTCCACTGGACACCGCTGAAGTCAAGAACATGGGATGGATCCGCAATATACCTCCTGAGCATGGATACATGAAACACTGGATGCACGGCTGATAAATGCGGTGGCAAGGCAAGTCTGTAGGCCACCTCTCCTACCTTATCCAAAATCTCAAATGGACCAATGTACCTAGGGCTCAACTTGCCCTTCTTCCCGAACCTCATCACGCCCTTCATATGCGACACTCGAAGAAACACCTGGTCTCCTATCATGAAAGCCAAGTCTTGAACTCTGCGATCCGCATAACTCTTTTGCCTGGACTGAGCTGTGCGAAGTCTATCCTGAATACTCTTCACCTTGTCCAAGGCATCCTGGACTAACTCAGAACCCAGTAATCTAGCCTCTCCCAGCTCAAACCATCTAACTGGAGACCGACACCGTCTACCATACAACGCCTCATACGGAGCCATCTGAATGCTTGACTGATAGCTATTATTGTAGGCAAACTCAGCTAAAGGCAAGAACTGGTCCCATGAACCACCAAAATCAATGACACATGCCCGCAACATATCCTCTAAAATCTGAATGGTGCGCTCAGACTGTCTGTTCGTATGAGGATGAAATGTTGTGCTCAAATCAATCTGTATGCCCAACTCTCGCTGAAATACTCTCCAGAAATGGGAGGTAAACTGAATACCTCTGTCTGATATAATGGATAAGGGCACACCATGCAATCGAACAATCTCTCTCATATATATCTTTGACAACTTCTCCGCTGAATATGAAACTGATACCGGAATAAAGTGCGATGACTTGGTTAGCCTATCCACAACCACCCAAACCACATCAAACATCCTCTAAGTCCATGGGAGTCCAACTACATAATCCATGGTGATACGCTCCCACTTCCACTTAGGAAGTTGAATCTGCTGCATCAAACCACCGGGTCTCTATTGCTCGTACTTAACCTGTTGACAGTTCAAGCACCGAGCTACATAAGCTACAATATCCTTCTTCATTCTACGCCACCAATAATGCTGCCGCAAGTCTTGGTACATCTTTGCGGCGCCCGGATGAAGGGAATACCGGGAACTATGGGTCTCCTGAAGTATCAACTCACGAATACCCTCCACATGAGGTACACAAATACGGCCCTGCGTCCGCATAACTCCCTCATCATCAACTGTAACCTGCTTGGCACGTCCGTGCCGGACTGTATCTCTAAGAACACATAAATGAAGATCATCATACTTCTTGGCCCGAATACGGTCATACAATGAAGAACGAGCCACAGTATGGGCCAAAACACTGCTAGTCTCGGAAACCTCCAATCTCACCAATCGGTTGGCTAAATCCTGAACATCCAACGCAAGAGGCCGCTCCCCGACTGATAAATAAGCTAGACTGCCCATACTGACTAACTTCCGGCTCAAAGCATCGGCCACCACATTGTCCTTCCCCGGATGATAAAGAATGGTTATATCATAATCCTTCAGCAACTCTAACCATCTCCTCTGCCTCATGTTCAACTTCTTCTGTATGAACAGATACTGCAAGCTCTTATGGTCCGTGAACACCTCACATGGAACTCCGTACAGATAGTGCCTCCAAATCTTCAAAGCGTGAACAATAGTTGCAAGCTTCCAAATCATGAACTGGATAGTTCTTCTCATGAATCTTCAACTGACGAGACGCATAGGCTATAACCTTGCCGTCCTGCATCAACACTGCACCAAGCCCAACCCGTGAAGCATCCCAATACACGGTATAAGGTCCTGAACCTGATGGCAATGCTAACACTGGTGTCGTGGTCAAGGCTGTCTTGAGCTTCTGAAAGCTCGCCTCACACTCTTTAGACCACCTGAACTGAGCACACTTATGGGTCAACCTAGTCATCGGGCATGCGATAGATGAAAATCCCTCCACAAATCGGCGATAGTAACCTGCTAAGCCCAAGAAGCTCTAAATCTCTGTAGCTGAAGTGGGCCTAGGCCAATCTCTAACTGCTGAAATATTCTTGGGGTCTACCTGAATACCCTCTGATGAAACCACATGGCCTAGAAATGCAACCGAACTCAACCAAAACTCACACTTGGAGAATTTTGCATACAACTGACTATCCCTCAAAGTCTGGAGGACGACTCTAAGGTGCTGCTCATGCTCCTCTCGTATGCGAGAGTATATCAATATATCATCAGTGAAAACAATAATGAACGAGTCCAAATAAGGCCTGAACACTCGGTTCATCAATTCCATAAAAGCAGCAGGGGCATTTGTCAACCCAAATGACATCACCAAGAACTCATAATGCCCGCAACGAGCGTGAAAAGCCATCTTAGGGACATCAGACGCCCTAATCCTCAGCTGATGATAGCCAGATCTCAAGTCTATCTTGGAGAACACCGAAGCACCCTGAAGCTGGTCAAAGAGATAATCAATCCTCGGCAAGGGATACTTGTTCTTAATAGTAACCTTATTCAACTGCCGGTAGTCAATACACATCCTCATCGAGCCATCTTTGTTTCTTGACAAACAACACTGGAGCACCCCAAGGAGAAACACTAGGCCTAATGAAGCCTTTATCCAACAAATCCTGCAACTGCTCCTTCAACTCTGGCGGGGCCATACGATATGGCGGAGTGGAAATAGGCTGAGTGCCCTCAACTACCTCAATACAAAATTCAATATCCCTGTCGGGTGGCATTCCCGGCAGGTCAGCAGGGAACACCTCTGGAAACTCACGAACTACGGGCACAGACTCCATAGAAGGAACCTCGGCACTAGAATCACGAACATAGGCTAAATAAGCCAGACAACCCTTCTCGACCATGCGCCGAGCCTTCATATATGAAATAACTCTACCAGAAGAATGACTAGGAGTTCCTCTCCACTCTAAACGAGGTACTCCAGGCAAGGCTAAGGTCACTGTCTTGGCATGACAGTCCATAATAGCATAATAGGGGGATAACCAATCCATCCCCAATATAACATCAAAGTCAACCATATCAAGAAGCAAAAGATCAACCTGGGTCTCCAAACCACCAATAACTACCAAGCAAGCACGGTATACTCGATCTACCACTATAGAATCACCCACCGGTATAGACGCATGCACATCAGTACTCAAGGAATCATGGGGCATGCTCAAATAAGGGGAAAATAGGAATACACATAGGAGAAAGTAGAACCCGGATCAAATAACACCGAGGCCTCTCGGCTGCAAACTGAAACCGTACCTGTAATAACTGCGTCAGAAGCCTCAACATCAGGACAGGAAGGAAAAGCGTAGCACCGGGGCTGAGCTCCTCCAATCTGAACATCTTTGGGTCGACTTGATGCGACCTGACCCCTGCTCCTCGTAGTCTGTGCTCCACCTCTATGAGTCTGACCTCCACCTCTGGCACCACGACTACCACCCCTAGATGGCTGAGGGGGTGGGGTTGTGCCTGACACTGGAACCATGGCACGAGAACCCTGATACTGGTGACCACTAGAAGCTCGAGGGAAATACTTGGAAACATGCCCCGGAACACCACAAGAATGACACAGCCTCTGCTGATATGGCTGGGGACTCTGGAACTGCCCCGAACGACCCTGATAACTACCCTGGTAACTCTGAAGCGACGGTGCACTAATAGGTGCTGGTGGTGCACTAATAGGAGCTGGCAGTGCACGGAGATACCTGAAGTGCTGACTGAAAATGTCGGGGTGACTGACCTCTGCCGAAAGAATCCCTGCCTCCAGATGAGGCTCCGCTGAATCTACCAAAGTGACGGGGCCTCTTCTCAGCCCCCTGACCACCACTATGTGATACAATCATCTCAATCCTCCTGACCACATCGGCCGCATCCTGGAAGGAAATATCAGTACCTGACTCCCTAGCCATCTGGAGTCTGATGGGCTGAGCTAAACCCTCAATAAATCTCCGCACCCTCTCCCGATCAGTGGGAAGTATCATCAATGCATGCCTGACTAAGGTGATAAACCTTGTCTTGTACTGAGTGACTGTCATTGAACCTTGCTGGAGACGCTCAAACTGTATCTGAAGATCCTCTCTCTGAGTAATGGGAAGATACAAGTTTGGATAAGAAAGGACAAGATTTTAGTTTCTACTACATTTTATTCTACCACTTTTTAGTATTATCATATGTAATATCATCACAGAGTATGTTATAAACTCTGTGATGATCATAGAATATTTGGTTCTTTCTAGTTCTTATTTTTACATGCATGCAAGTAGGTGAGGCTTTTTTTATGCCTCGATAGGACTTAGTAAGGTAAGTTTTAGCCCCGTTTGTGTTGCTTTAGTTCTATGCCTTTGGAAAGTTATCCAATCGGCTGTGAGATTATATGCCCTCGTGAGACTTTGCCGGCAGCTATACCATGACTCCTCTACATGAGGCTGCCATATAGGGCATTGTGAGGCGCAGAGGAGTGATTATATAGCCGAGGCATAAAGGCAACGTTACGGGTGCTATTGTCCCCCTTATTTGTACTATTCCTATGTGGTTCTTTTTTCTTTTTATTATTAATAAAACTAGCCCTAGGCTCCTCGCCTAGTGGATTTGCTTTTAAAAAAAACCTCCATTGTCGACCCCCAAGCTAGAATCCTTCAATAATCCCTTGGGTAAGTGATTCAAATTTTTATTTCTTCCACTTTCCTTTCATAATCACTAAAATCTAGACCTAAAACAGGGAAATTAAGATAGAAATTGGGGTTTTGGGTAGAGTTAGGTTTTTGGAAATTTTGGGTGATTCAACCTCAATTTGGGGTCGGATCTTAAAACAAATCATATATTTGAACTTGTGGGGTTATGGGTAGTCGGATTTTGGTCCGAGCCTCGGGTTTGGACCATGTGGGCCCGGAGTCAAATTTTGGAATTTTAGGAAGAATGCTTAGAAATTAGTAATTAGGCAATGGGTTTGATTTATTGAGCCATTATTGATATACTTGGGTTGATTATGTCTAGATAATACCGTTCCGGAGTCGAATCCTAAAGGAAAGGCGGTGTTAGAGGGTTGATTGCTCTATTTTGGACCCGAGGTAAGTGTTTGGCCTAACCTTAGCTTGAGATATTAGGTATAGAGTCTTATTTGCTATGTGTAATTCATGTCCAATGCATAGGCGGGGTGACGAGTGCCTATATGTTGCGGTCAAGCATGCCCGTGAGTCAATTGTGATGAATCATACCGTGTTCCTAATATTCTCTGTACTATGAGTAATTGGTGATTTAGAAGTGATACCTTGATGTTGTTTCATGACATGGGGAGTTATTGTGTTATTTGTTTCAGTTGAGGCTTTTACTGTTGAAATTGTATTTCTGATGCGAGGTTGGTTATAGCTGAGTCCCTTGCCGGGACGATAGAATTTTATTGAGTATTTCCATACACTTGAGACTTCTTATTGTTGATTTTCACATTATATTGTTGCTTTTATATTATTTATCGCACGAGGGGACATGCCGTGCTTATTGTTTATTATTTATCACACGAGGGGACATGCCGTGTTGATCGTTTATTATTTATCGCACGAGGGGACATGCCGTGCTGATTGTTTATTATTTATCACACGAGGGGACATGTCGTGTTGATCGTTTATTATTTATCGCACGAAGGGACATGCCGTGCTAATTGTTTATTATTTATCACACGAGGGGACATGCTGTGTTGATCGTTTATTATTTATCGCACGAGGGGACATGCCGTGCTGATCATTTATTATTTATTACACGAGGGGACATGCCGTGTTGATCGTTTATTATTTATCGCACGAGAGGACATGCCGTGCTGATCGTTTATTATTTATCACACGAGGGGACATGCCGTGTTGATCGTTGATTATTTGCACGAGGGGACATTCCCTGCCGAGTGTTACTATTTATGCACGAGGGGACATTCCGTGCCGAGTGATTGTGAGATTATGCACGAGGGGACATGCCGTGCCTTTTTCTGTTCATTATCTGTCCTGAGACGTTAAATTACTGCTTTTACTTTTTACACTTCAATTATTACCCTGTTCTACTGTGCTAGCATTTTGTTTCCCCTTTTACCCCCAACATGTTCTCCCCGTATCTGTCTTACTTGCTTATTTCCGTCAATATTTTCCTGTTATTATATCGAATTGCATAGGTACATATATTGTTGTTGGTCCTAGCCTCGTCACTACTTCGCTGAGGTTAGGCTCGGAACTTACTCAGTACATGGGGTTGATTGTACTGATGCTACACCTGCACTTCTTTATTTTGTGCAGAATACGCAGCCGGACCCGGTGGTCACTAACGGTCGGAGCATTCCATCAGTTCATACAAGAGACATCGAGATAGACCCGTAGACGTTCGTGGGCCTTGGCGTCACCTTCTACCCTTCACTTTAAGCTCTTTCTTATCTTATAGTTCAAAGACAGTCATATGTACTTATTTTCAGACCTTTATTTTAGTAATCTCTTAGACAGTTCGTGAGTATGTGACACTAGTTCTGGGATTTGTATATGGGTTTTATTTCGAAGTTGCTATATTATTTTAGGTAATTTGTTAACCTTCATATTGTTGACCATCGATGCCTTAGTTATCTTGTTCGTTTTAGTTGTTAATGAGTTTTATTTAGTTCAAACATTGGCTTGTCTAGCGGGTTCAACGTTAGACGCAGCCATGGCCCGAAGGTGGGATTTCGGTTGTGACATAGACGGAAAATAGCTATGAAAATGGACTTGTAATCAAGATTTAAGGAGCATGGGGTTGTGATTTCTGCAATTATCGAAATAATTTCTTAATTTATTTATTATAACTCGCCGAAGTTGTCACGACCCGAAAATCCACCTACAGGTCGTGACTGCGTCTAACGTTGAACCCGCTAGACAAGCCAATGTGTACAGTTAAACTAACTTGATAACACAAAACTACAGAAGTAACCAGAATCAGTTTATAATTCTTAACAACGAAAATAGATAAATTTCAAAGCTAAGTAAAGAGAACGAATCCAAAACATCGCATAAGCCCCAAAACCGGGAGTCAGAAACTCACGAACATTCTATAGGAGTGCTAAGTACAAAGTCTGGAAGAAAACTACATAATCCATCTCAGAAATACTAGAAGAAATACAAGACAGAGTAAGGAGCTAGTGATAGAAGAGACGCCAAAGCCCACGAACGTCAGCGGTCTACCTTGAAATCTCTGAGGTGGACTAAAGGATACTCCTCAACGATGTCCACTGGGTCCGGCCGCGGGATCTGCACAACATTAAGAAGTGCAGTGTAGCATCAGTACAACCGACACCATGTACTGAGTAAGTGCCGAGCCTAACCTCGGCCGAAGTAGTGGCGAGGCTAGACTTGACAACAACTGATAACCTGTTCTATTCTACAACACATAACATGGAAAAGAACAAGAAATAGCAGATAAGCATGGGATACGGGAGCAGATAATGGGATAACAGGTGAGATAAAACAGTCAATTAAGCATATAGAGGTAACCAAGAAAGGCAAATTTAACAAAGATGCTAATGAAACCAGTATAAATGCCAGACTTGCAAATAACAGCACGATATCACCCTTCGTGCTTTTACTCTTTTTCTCACAATGCGATGTACAATATAAATTGATATGAATCATGGCACGGCATCACCCTTCGTGTTTTTACTCTCTTCCTCATTATGCAATATGTTATGTAATCGATATCAATCATGGCACGACATCACCCTTCGTGCTTTTACTCTCTTCCTCACTATGCAATATATGATGTAATCAATGTAAATCATGGCACGACATCACCCTTCGTGCTTTACACTCTTCCTCACCATAACAATGACAATTATCAAAATGGCAAGGGATGCAGCATAGTGGGGACACAAGTCAAAATCACCCGTCAAGGGGAATACTATCAGTCAATATCATAACAATTGCCCGGCAATGGTCTCAGCTATAACCACTCTTTTCAGATATATCCTTTACAATTGGACTCTCAATTGAACCATTCACATCATAAGTTTATCAGCAAGGAATTTCAACAACAATCAACTTCCAAGTAGAGACGATTTCACAGTATAATGAATATGGAAGTAATAACAAGAATTTCATCAAACATAGACTCACGGGCATGCTTGACACACAATGCATAGGTACTCGTCACCTCACCTATGCATTGAACATGATAAACACATAGCACATAGCACACAATACCTATTCCCTCACCAAAGCTAGGCAAGACACTTACCTTGGGTCCAAGAATAGCAATTCAAGCCTCTAATACCGCCTTTCCTTTTGAATTCAACTTCGAAACGACAATATCTAGACATAATTAACTTATTAACATCAATAATGACTCATTAATACAATCCCATAGCCTAAATATACAATTCCTAGCATTCTTCCAAAAATACCAAAATTCGACCCCGGGCCCGCTTGGTCCAAACACGAGGCTCGGACCAAAACCCGATTACCCATACCCCCACGAGTCTAAATATATGATTTATTTTGAAATCCGACCCCAAATTGAGGTTGAATTACCCAAAATTCCATAAGCCGTAACTCTACCCAAAACCCCTAATTTCTACCCTTAAAACCCTAGGATTTTTGATGATAATTGATGAAAAACCTTAGAAAGTTGAAGGAAAAATCAGTTAGGTAGCACTTACCTACGATTTGGGAAGAAAATCTCTTGAGAAGATCGCCCTAGGTCTTCTATTTTGGAGGTAAAGTGAGAAGAAGGATGTCTGAAATTGTTTTTTTAATAAAAAGAATCACTGTTCGATTCCCGCACTTGCGGTCCTAGGGTCGCACCTGCGATCTCGCAGGTGAGGGTAAAAGGTCGCACCTGTGGAATTGGGCCAGGCCCACAGGGGGCCGCACCTGCGGAAAAAGGTCCGCTCATGCGGAGATTTGACTGCGCCTGCGAGAGGGACCGCACCTGCGGACTTGGTGTCGCGCCTGCGGCCCTAGGCTCGCAGGTGCGGACACACCAGAAATGGGTGCACCAGCAGTGTATTCCTAAGCTAAAACACCCCGAACACCTACCCAAAACACCCCGAGCCCTCGGGGCTCAAAACCAAATATACACAAACCCTCATAACCATCGTACGGACTTATTCGAGTACTAAAACCACCGAAATAACATCAAAATCAATTAATTAAACCTCAGAACTCATAGAATTTTCTTAAAACTTCATAAGGTTCAATTATTCCGATTCTGATCCGAAACACGTCGTTTCAAGTCCGTTTTACCCCAAATTTAACAGATAGCTCACATAACATATATTAAACCTGTTCCGGGCTCCGGAACCATAATACGGGCCCGGTAACACGGTTTTCACATGAATATTCATTTTCAAAAACCTTTATATTTTTCAGAAAACAATTTTCTTTAAAAATTCATTTCTCGGGCTTGGGACCTCGGAATTTGATTTCGGGCATAGCCCCAAGTCCCATATTTTCCTATGGACCCTCCGGGACCGTCAAATCACAGGCCCGGGTTCGTTTATCAAAAATGTTGACCAAAGTCAACTTTTATCAATTAATTATTAGAAATTTCAATTTTTATCAAGTTTTCACATAAAAGCTTCCCGGCTACATGCCGGGGCTGCGCACACATATCGAGGTGAGATTAACGGAGGCTTTCGAGGCCTCAGAACACAGATTTAGCTAAATTAACTTAGGATGACCTTTTGGGTCATCACAGAAGTACTCTCTACGGATAGAGGCAGATGTAAGGCATCGGTACCGGGTTCTACTGAACCCAGTACTTTTGGCGCAAGGCATAAATTTATGTGTAAAATTTCATTAAAATTGCCATATATAGCAATGTGAACCCTTAACTTTAAAAATACAATGGTTCAATGCTAAAAACTTTACAGATTGAATCCACAAATCTTAAGTTCTAGATCTGCCTCTGTCTACGGATCACGAATTCTTCCCTTACCACAATTATCTCGATAAGAAGTGATATTTTACTAGTATTCTCTCGAACTATTGTAGCAGGTAATTCTAACGACTCACACTACAAGAAAAGGTGTAATTTGTGGAGGTTTTTTCTTAATTTTGTGACGATTTCGGACCCCCATAAATTGAATTGTGGGGTTTTTAAGAAACGCCATGGTTATCATCGCCACAAGACTTTTTGTGACAGTTTTAAAGAACCCCCACGACGACCCCGCAAATTAAATTTGTAATTAGTGGGGTTTTCAAGTCAATTAAGGGCGGGTTATAACCTCATTTATATGATTCTAATGTTGAAAAATAATAATTGGTGGGGCTTTGTAATTGCCACAATATGTATGTGATTTAAAAAAAAAAAATTGTGGTAGTGTATAACCATCACAATATGAGCTTTATATTAACAATAATTAATTAGTTGGGTTCTATAATCGCCACAATATAATCTCTTTTATAAATTATAATTTGGGGGGATTAATTATCCTCATGAGTTGAATATTGAAATGTGCTTTCTTCTCATTAAGTATTGCACGATTAAATAAGATCAAGCTTGTATCATCATAGGCATAAACAAACAAATAAATTATTTACTAAATAATACCTATTACATAACAAAAATCAAATTTCATTAAAAAATGCACATAGCAAGTGTCACAAATTCAAATACTACAAATCATATTAAAACAATATAAACTAAAGTAGCTCATAAACATTACTATTTAATATCCATAAAAGCAACAATGGTTCCACGTTTATAAGCAGGCTTAAAAGGCAGTGTTTGGTCGATCCAAACACCAGTAGTAACAGATAAACGGGGACTTCCATTTGGGATGCCATCAACAAAGATGATATTGACAAAATGAGAATAAAGAGAGTTAAGTTCATCAATAGATTTGGACTTGAGGAAGCAGAGCAGCTGGTCCTTATTTGGCCCTTAAGTATTTGCTTATTGATTCTGATAGCTGCTGCCATCGTATCCTCTTACATCCACCGGTGAAGTCGGTTCACTCTCCGCATTATCACTAGGCTGAAATGTTGGTCTTTAAGCTTAGTGTAACTTAATTTTAAGCTTAGTGTAGCTTAATTTTAAGCTTAGTGTAGCTTAATTCTAAGATCGGTGTAGCTTAAAGAGAGTAAATGGAAAATGGTGGGAAGTGAAATTTTGAATAAGTGCACTTTGTACCTCATCGGAAGAACGAAAGAAAATCTATGTGTATATATAGAGAAACACCTCTTCTAGCTCTTAAAGAGTTGAGAAGAAGGCAAGCCTCGCGCCGTCGTCGTCGTCGCTCGGCTCGGCTTCGGATTTGGTCAAAGATTGATTGATTAATCTTTTTGGACAAAATTCTTTTCAAATTAATTAACTAATTAAATTAATTTATGAAAAAAAAAATCAAATCCGGAATGATCCGTGACCCGGTCCGATCTGACCCAGTTTCTTTCCCGGATTATTTTAAATCTGTTTTTAAATTTTCCGCAATATTCATACCTGTTCAAAACAGCTATGGCTGTTCTGAAAGGTTGCAAAACTTTTTCCAAAACAGTACAAATTTGGCTATAAATATATCTTGAATCCCAGAATTTTTACTTACTAAATTTTCTGATCTTCTTCTTCTTCTTCTGCACAAAAAATACTCCAGTCTGTTTTACAGCCTTTGAGTGGTTCGTTGTTCATCTACGTTTTAGGTACCAATATGTTGGTGAGTTAAATCGTTCTATCCTGGGAGGATATATTCCAAAACCTCGGGTACTTGAGGGGAATATTTTTCTTAAGGACACACTGTGTATTCAGTGGGATCGATTTATTCCTATTGAATTTTTCAGAATTCATTTTGACGTTCTTGTTCTACTAACTTTCTGTTTCTGTATTTTTCCCCCAGAAAGTTTACTGTTTTATTTAATTTACAGCAATACAGATTTAACAATCTTAAGGAAATTAAATTTTTATTATATTCTGTATTCTGTTTGTGGAGATTAAAAACCTTTGTGTTTTCTACTCCGTCTGAATTTTATTATTCTGATTTGAAGATATAAAAACTTCATCAGAGTTTTGAAATTCAGAAAAAACGATTTGAAGAACATAAAAACTTCATTGTTTTCTGTGAAACAATATATAAAAACTTCGGTTTTTATTTATTATACATATTGTTTATCGTTAATTACAGTATTGTTTACTGTTTTGGTTATTCCATTGATTGAACTCTTCTGTTGTTGACAGTGAGAAATGGCAAATGATAACAGAAATTCTTCTGCGACTGTTGCGGCAACGACGATAGCCTCGTCAAGACGGACTGCTATTCCACCGGTAGAAAAACTGGGAAAATTTTCGGGAGCTAACTTCAAAGGATGGCAGCAAAGGGTGTTCTTCTGGCTTACCACACTTGGTATGCAGAAATTCACTAGTGAAGAGTCTCCAGTGCCTGCTGCGGACATGCCGGACAGTGAAAAATTCATGATTGTTGAGGCGTGGAAGCAGGCAGATTTTCTTTGCAAATGCTATATTTTAAGTGCTTTAGAGTATGACTTGTACAATGTGTACAGTGCGATAAATACTTCGAAAGAATTATGGGATGCACTTGAGAAGAAGTACAAGACAGAAGATGCATGCTTGAAGAAGTTCGTGGTTGCCAAGTTTCTAGACTATAAAATGATAGACAGCAAAACTGTGGGAACCCAAATTCAAGAACTTCAACTTATTTTTCATGACCTTATTACTGAAGGTATGGTCGTGAATGAAGCATTTCAAGTGGCTGCAATGATTGAATAGTTGCCTCCTTCGTGGAGAGATTTCAAAAACTATCTCAAGCACAAGCGCAAAGAAATAAAGTTGGAAGATCTTGTGATTCATCTCAAGATTGAGGAAGACAACAAAACAACCGAGAAGAAGTATCGTGGAAATTCAACGATCATGGGAGCTAATATCGTTGAAGAAACTGCTCCAAAAAGTAAGAAGAGGAAGAGATCTTCTGGACAAACTAAGGAGCAGAACAAAAAGAAGTTCAAGGGCAACTGCCACAATTGTGGAAGAGTTGGTCACAAAGCCTCTGATTGTCGCTTCCCGAAAAATGATAAGAAGAAGGGACATGCCAACCTAGTGGAGAAGAATGATGACATTGATGATCTTTGTGCAATACTTTCGGAATGCAACTTTGTTGGAAATCCGAAGAAGTGGTGGATTGACTCCGGAGCCACTCGACATGTTTGTGCTGTCAAAGAAGCATTTGTGACTTACTCTACTGCTGGTCCTGAAGAAGATATTTCCATGGGAAATAATTCAACAGCCAAGATTGAAGGTTATGGGAAGATTTTCCTAAAGTTGACTTCCGGCAAGGTGTTAACGCTCAACAACGTTCTTCATGTTCCTACTATTAGGAAGAATTTAGTTTCTACTTCTTTACTTGTGAAGAATGGATTCAAATGTGTATTTGTTTCTGATAAAGTTTTTGTAAGCAAGAATGAAATGTACATTGGAAAAGGCTACCTCACGGAGGGCCTTTTCAAACTCAATGTAATGGTTGTTGATACTATGAATAAAATTTCAGCTTCTTCTTATTTGTTGGAGTCAAATGATTTATGGCATATTCGTTTAGGACATGTCAATTATAAAACCTTGCGAAAGTTAATTAATTTAGAAGTATTCCCTAAATTCGAGTGTAAGAAATTGAAATGTCAAATATGTGTTGAATCTAAGTTTGTAAAATATCCTTATAAGTCTGTTGAAAGGAATTCAAATCCTTTAAACTTAATTCATACTGACATTTGAGATATGAAGTCGACACCATCTCGAGGTGGGAAAAAGTATTTTATTACTTTTATTGACGATTGCACTCGATATTGTTATGTTTATTTGCTTAATAGTAAGGATGAAGCATTTAAGCAATACAAGAATGAAGTAGAGAATCAATTGAATAAAAAGATCAAAATGGTTAGAAGTGATAGAGGTGGAGAATATGAATCTCCGTTTGCAGAAATATGTTCGGAATATGGAATTATCCATCAAACTACTGCACCTTACACACCTCAATCCAATGAAATTGCGGAAAGGAAAAATCAGACATTAAAGGAAATAATGAATTCTTTATTAATAAGTTCCGGATTACCGCAAAGTTTGTGGGGGGAAGCTATCCTTACAGCTAACCGAATACTCAACAGAGTACCCCACAAAAAAACGCAATCTATTCCATATGAAAAATGAAAAGGAAGAAAACTCCAACTTGAAATATTTCAAAGTGTGGGGGTGTCTAGCAAAGGTACAAATTCCTTTACCTAAAAGGGTTAAAATCGGACCAAAAACAGTAGATTGAGTTTTCATTGGATATGCTACAAACAGTAAAGCAAGTCAGCTTTTGGTCCATAAATCTGATAATCCCGAGATTCATGTTAATACGGCAATGGAATCAGATAATGCTGAATTCTTTGAAAACATTTATCCGTATAAAACTGAATGTGATTCGTTAAGTGAAAGACCTAAACGACCTCGGGAAGAACCAAAGTAAAATACTCCAAGTGTAGAAGATCCAAGGTGTAGCAAACGTCAAAGAACATCTACTTCCTTTGGACCAGATTTTGTGACATTCTTGCTTGAAAATGATCCTCAAACTTTTAAAGCAGCTATGTCGTCTTCTGATTCAGCATTTTGGAAAGAGGCAGTCAATAGTGAGATTCAATCAATTTTGGATAACCATACATGGGAATTGGTTGATCTTCCTCCTGGAAATAAGCCTTTAGGTTCGAAATGGATCTTTAAACGGAAAATGAAAGTTGATGGCACTATTGACAAATATAAGGCAAGACTTGTTGTCAAAGGTTATAGACAAAAGGAAGGCCTTGATTACTTTGACACTTACTCGCCAGTAACGAGGATAACATCTATTAGGATGTTAGTAGCATTAGCGGCCGTGTATGGTCTTGAAATCCATCAAATGGATGTTAAAACAACTTTCTTAAATGGAGAATTGGAGGAAGAGATTTACATGGAACAACCTGAGGGTTTTGTGGTTCCTGGTAAAGAAAAGAAAGTGTGCAAACTTGTTAAGTCGCTTTATGGACTTAAACAAGCACCCAAACAATGGCATGCCAAATTTGACCAAACAATGTTGGCAAGTGGGTTTAAAATCAACAAATGCGACAAATGTGTTTACATTAAAAACACTCCAGGTCATGAAGTCATTGTTTGTTTATATGTTAATGACATGTTGATAATTAGCAAAAGTAATATAAATGCTACAAAACTCATGTTGGCTAGCAAATTCGACATGAAAGACTTAGGAGTTGCTGATGTGATCTTAGGAATCAGAATTCACAAAACTCCACAAAGTCTAGCATTATCACAGTCTCACTACATTGAAAAAGTACTTGACAAGTTCAAGTATTTGGATTTCAAAATTACCAAGACTCCAATTGACGTGAGTTATGCACTTCAAAAGAATGAAGGTGAGAGTGACTCACAACTGGACTATGCTAGAGTACTGGGAAGTCTGATGTATATCATGAATTGTACGCGACCAGATATAGCATGTGCTATTAGCAAACTAAGTCGATTTACAAGTAATCCCAATAACATACATTGGATGGCAATGAAAAGAGTTTTGGGGTATCTGAAACATACCCAAAACTATGCTTTGCATTATAACAAATATACCTCCGTGATCGGGGGATATAGTGATGCAAATTGGATCACCGGATCATCTGAAGTTAAATCCACGAGTGGATATGTTTTCACAATTGGAGGTGGAGCAGTGTCTTGGAAATTATCCAAACAAACGTGCATCGCCCGTTCTACAATGGAATCTGGATTCATAGCTTTAGATAAGGCCGGTGAAGAAGTTGAATGGCTCCGAAATTTCTTGGAAGATATTCCATTTTGACCCACAATACTTGGAAGATGTACCACAATACTCACATGCTTCCAATTCTGAATCTCCTTCCTAATATAACATAAAATTATTTGGACATGCAGGTATCTTGGTGTAATCAAGGCCAAGTTTGTTAATGGTTTTTTGGCATCATAAAATGAAGGAGGTGACTTTGCATCTTCAAATGCATCTCTCAACAAATCCAGTATCATAGTCAATGCCTTGTCACTTAATCCACACAAGACCTTTATATGATATAATTTTACTACAAACTCCAGCTTTGTGTATTTGCTACCTTTATACAGTGTTTAATTTCCATCTTTGAGAAACTCGTAAAAATCACGCAGATCATCCCTATGCTCCTCGTTTGATATTTAATTTTCACCCAATGGTTGAGATATCTCTACATCATCAGCTTGGAAATTGTGGTGTCCAAATGCATCATGAATCATTGTTTCAATTGGATCTTCTTGGTAAAATGTCTCTTGCATTACATTTATATTTTCAGATGTCACGACCTAAATTCTTAACCTTCGGGATCTTGATGGATCCTAACATCACACTTGCTAGGCAAGCCATTGTTAGAGTTCGATTAGCTATTTTCTGTTGATTATCCATTTAAACATGATAAAATAAATTTAAAATAAACTTAATCTAATGGTTTCCAATGCATAACTCCAAATATAAAATAATAAACAAATAAATAAATCGAGCCACAAACTAATTATATAAATAAATCTAAGACTACCCCTAGGGTCTGGTGTCACAATTCACGAACTTCTAAGATTACTACAAATAATGGGCCGAAATAATAATATAGTTGTTTTGAAAAAAATATAAAAGAGTCTCTACGAACTAAGAGGAGACTCCAGGGATCTGCGAACGCCGACAGATATACCTCGTGTTTGCGAATGTAGAATGGCCGCAACTAAAATCTCTAACGCTGGCTGGTACCTGGATCTGCACAAAAGAGTGCAGAGTATAGTATTAGTACAACCGACCCCATGTACTGAGTAAGGGCCGAGCCTAACCTCGACGAAGTAGTGAGGAGGCTAAGGCGGGGCAATTATGACTTAACCTGTAACAATGTATATATAATAAAGCAATAAAACAATTCTACACAATTAAGAAAGATAACTGCAACAATAAATAAAACAACTTAGTCACCTATTCCAGGCCTCATCTGTAACAAAGATCTCACATAAATTTCCAAACTTCACTTTAAAACAACCGTATGTGCATAATATGAGAAACAATAAAGTAAAACAGTAAACTTTCCAAATCTTTGCTTGTTGCGGCGTGCAACCCGATCCCACCTGTCCACCCTTATCATTATCATTTATTTCACCTGTCCACCCTTATCACTATCATTTATTTTACATGCCCACCCTTATCACTATCATTTATTTCACCTTTCCATCCTTATCACTATCATTTATTTATGTATAAAATATCTTTCACAATTAAGGCCAAGCCTTTCACAATACTTTCGTCTCAATAGTCATAAACAATAAACGGTAGTTCTCACGACTTCATAAATAATATCTCAGAATATTATCAACAGGAATATATATATATATATATATATATATATATATATATATATATATATATATATATACACACACACACATATTTACATCTCGTAAAACAATGTCAACCCACTCAGTCTTTATGTACCACAATGAAACCAAGGAAAAACAACTAATACTTATGTGAATACCTAATTTTTGTATGCTTTTAATTCTCCTACAAATACTAGTATTTGGATGATTTCCAGTTATTTGTGCTTTTTTTTTATTTGCACCCCTTTATTAAAAATACCAAAAATATGTTTTACCTTTTATTTGTGTATATTAGTTTGCATCTTTAAATTATACATACCAAAAATGATTTTCTTTCTACTTGTACATTTTAGGACTGAATAAGACTATAATTTCATTAGAGGGAAAAGGGAATGGGCTAGTGTATTTTAATTAAAATTGAGCCAAAATTGGCCCAAAATTTGAGCCCAATTCGGTCATACCCGGTCCAACAAATAGCCTTCCAAGACCTGGTCCAAAACGGCGTAGTTTTATCATTAAGCTACGTCATTTTATGAAGTGAAACCAAGATTCAATCTCAACCACCCATCTTTATTTGATCCAAAGGCCAGAAATCAACTCTCACCTAGGTATTTAAAGCCTAAAATAGCTGAAATTTTGCTCATATTTTTCCTATATTCTCTTTCTCCTCCCTCTCTTCTCTCTCTCATTCCCTCTCCCCCTGCTCCGCCCGCTGGATTCGCCACTGGTGACGGCTGTCGTCCAAACCACCCCAAAATTTCACTATCTCTTCCTCTCACTCCCCTTTCAAAATCCATGAACCAAATTCTCCAAATCCCGGCAAATCCTTATGAATCTTCATAAAATCCGANGTTATGCACTTCAAAAGAATGAAGGTGAGAGTGACTCACAACTGGACTATGCTAGAGTACTGGGAAGTCTGATGTATATCATGAATTGTACGCGACCAGATATAGCATGTGCTATTAGCAAACTAAGTCGATTTACAAGTAATCCCAATAACATACATTGGATGGCAATGAAAAGAGTTTTGGGGTATCTGAAACATACCCAAAACTATGCTTTGCATTATAACAAATATCCCTCCGTGATCGGGGGATATAGTGATGCAAATTGGATCACCGGATCATCTGAAGTTAAATCCACGAGTGGATATGTTTTCACAATTGGAGGTGGAGCAGTGTCTTGGAAATTATCCAAACAAACGTGCATCGCCCGTTCTACAATGGAATCTGGATTCATAGCTTTAGATAAGGCCGGTGAAGAAGTTGAATGGCTCCGAAATTTCTTGGAAGATATTCCATTTTGACCCACAATACTTGGAAGATGTACCACAATACTCACATGCTTCCAATTCTGAATCTCCTTCCTAATATAACATAAAATTATTTGGACATGCAGGTATCTTGGTGTAATCAAGGCCAAGTTTGTTAATGGTTTTTTGGCATCATAAAATGAAGGAGGTGACTTTGCATCTTCAAATGCATCTCTCAACAAATCCAGTATCATAGTCAATGCCTTGTCACTTAATCCACACAAGACCTTTATATGATATAATTTTACTACAAACTCCAGCTTTGTGTATTTGCTACCTTTATACAGTGTTTAATTTCCATCTTTGAGAAACTCGTAAAAATCACGCAGATCATCCCTATGCTCCTCGTTTGATATTTAATTTTCACCCAATGGTTGAGATATCTCTACATCATCAGCTTGGAAATTGTGGTGTCCAAATGCATCATGAATCATTGTTTCAATTGGATCTTCTTGGTAAAATGTCTCTTGCATTACATTTATATTTTCAGATGTCACGACCTAAATTCTTAACCTTCGGGATCTTGATGGATCCTAACATCACACTTGCTAGGCAAGCCATTGTTAGAGTTCGATTAGCTATTTTCTGTTGATTATCCATTTAAACATGATAAAATAAATTTAAAATAAACTTAATCTAATGGTTTCCAATGCATAACTCCAAATATAAAATAATAAACAAATAAATAAATCGAGCCACAAACTAATTATATAAATAAATCTAAGACTACCCCTAGGGTCTGGTGTCACAATTCACGAACTTCTAAGATTACTACAAATAATGGGCCGAAATAATAATATAGTTGTTTTGAAAAAAATATAAAAGAGTCTCTACGAACTAAGAGGAGACTCCAGGGATCTGCGAACGCCGACAGATATACCTCGTGTTTGCGAATGTAGAATGGCCGCAACTAAAATCTCTAACGCTGGCTGGTACCTGGATCTGCACAAAAGAGTGCAGAGTATAGTATTAGTACAACCGACCCCATGTACTGAGTAAGGGCCGAGCCTAACCTCGACGAAGTAGTGAGGAGGCTAAGGCGGGGCAATTATGACTTAACCTGTAACAATGTATATATAATAAAGCAATAAAACAATTCTACACAATTAAGAAAGATAACTGCAACAATAAATAAAACAACTTAGTCACCTATTCCAGGCCTCATCTGTAACAAAGATCTCACATAAATTTCCAAACTTCACTTTAAAACAACCGTATGTGCATAATATGAGAAACAATAAAGTAAAACAGTAAACTTTCCAAATCTTTGCTTGTTGCGGCGTGCAACCCGATCCCACCTGTCCACCCTTATCATTATCATTTATTTCACCTGTCCACCCTTATCACTATCATTTATTTTACATGCCCACCCTTATCACTATCATTTATTTCACCTTTCCATCCTTATCACTATCATTTATTTATGTATAAAATATCTTTCACAATTAAGGCCAAGCCTTTCACAATACTTTCGTCTCAATAGTCATAAACAATAAACGGTAGTTCTCACGACTTCATAAATAATATCTCAGAATATTATCAACAGGAATATATATATATATATATATATAT
>ML256209.1:0-15262 GCA_005239495.1 Nicotiana undulata | reverse complement strand
CCCCCCCCCCCCCAAACCTACATGAACTTGTACATCTCAAAGAGATCATATACACTTCCCCTACAAGTTCACCAAAAAAATAACCTCACCACCACCGCCAGCCACCTCCATTGCCGCCTCACCGCTGCCTCACTATCACTCTGCGGCCTCCGATTTTCTCTTCACACTGGCCTCAAAGCAAGGTTTTGTTGTCGATTTTCATCAAAACTAGCCTCCAATGCTCCGGAGTCATGGTTTCGAGGAAACTCAACAATGGAATCTTGCTCGAGTCGCACCACTGTCCCCCTATTGTCTCACTGCCTAATTGTTGCTACACCCCCATTGTACGAACACTCAAATTCATTAAAACTCGAACCTTAATGCGTTCCTCCATGTTTTGAATTTTCTGTTCCTTTATCGTTTTGTCATATTTTCGTTGTAGTTTAAATGTTGTTAACGATCGTTTTGGTTAGCTTTCAGTCTAGTTTCTGATTTTCTCTTAACTTAATTGGTTATTCTAGTTTACCTCATCATTGATATATTTTGGCTTTACGTTAGTCGTTTGAGTTCTGATTTCATGTGTAGTATTTATGATTTCGTTTTTGTTTAAGGTCGTGAGTTTCATTAATGTCTTCACTTATCAATGCATCATTTTTTTAAATTTTAGTCATTAGGTTCTGAGTTTTCTCTTAGTTGAGTATTAGTTCAATTGTTGAGTCTAGTTATGTGTTCTTTCTATCTTAGTTTGGTTTGAATCACATGGTTGGTACTGATTTTGTTAAAAGCTGAAGAGTAGATATGTTTGATCATGAGAGTAGGGTACTTTGTTGGCTGCTTTTTACTGTTTAAAAGTTGTTGGGAGTATGTTGCTCCTATTACTATTTTACAGTTGGTAAACAATTATCCTTTAGGCAGATTTTTGAACCAAAAGCCTGTCCTTTAAATAGTTAAAGCAGATTTTTGGTGAGAAGTATGTCCTTTGGACAGATTTTCAATCATGAGGTCCTTGCTTCCTCTCCTATAAGACACATCTTCACACACTCTAACACATCGGTATGGACATCTTACACACAAAAGAACACAGCTTAAGAGTAAAAATAGTATATGAACACTGAGGAGTAAGCTGAAAGCTTTGATCTTTTGTGAGTGAGTTCTTTGTTTGCAAGACCTTTCAAAGCCTAAGAATGTTGAAGTTTATTGTTGGGATCCTTCTTCTTTAAAAGTTACTAAGTTAAGGGTCTTTCCTAGATTGTTTCGGGTAAAACGTTGCTGATTTGTTGTTGTTTATTGCTGTTTTCTGCGGTCATTTGCTGCCAAGCTTCATTTTCTCTGTTGCTGCACTCAGAAAATCTGCAAACTAGGTATTTCTCTTAAGCTTTGCAATGTAACATGCGATAAAAAGCATGAGAATATGATTGTTTTTCTTGTTAAATTTTAATATTAAACAAATATTGTCATTTTAAAGTTCCAAGGGCATTGCTTTATTTCTTTTGAGTTGTAAATATGCTGAGCATGAAAAGTCTTGATAAAGACTTACTACTTCACTCTTATTATTAATTTACTGCCACATAGGGTTATTGTTGTTCCTTTAAAATTCTTTGGATGTTTGAAGCTAAAAGGGAAAAAAATGTGTAGTCAAATGAAGTAATTTGAAGTTTGGAGAGTTGGCATGATGAATGTGTTAGTTTTGCCTTACTTAACTGAAATTGGTCATTAGAGATGTGTAAGTTTAATTATTTTTAGTTCTTGTTTAAGTTAGCATTAGATGATGTGGTAATACTTAATAGAGGTAGGCTTTCGTAAGTAGTTAAAGAGAAGTTGGATTTGAGTAAATAGGCTACATAAATTTGTGCATACCTAATCTTGTTGGGCAGTATTAGTAAATTCGAACTACAGATTATTTGGGCCGTAAAATCAAATTCTCTAGGCCCATGAAAACAATGGTTCAACTGGCCTTTTTCTTTTTTTGTAAACATTCTCTGCTAGGCTCATTTCGTGTTAAGCATGCTAGCTGGCCCTTCTTCTTTTTTTATGAAAATAATTATCTGGGCCAAATGAAATTCGAATTTTTGCAGCCCAAATCCAACAAAGTTGGTTGGTCCATTCCTTTTAAATATAGCAGACCCATACTTTCAATAAAGATAGCCAATTTTCTTTTAATTACTTTAACAAGTCCAATGCCAATAATTGATAAGCTAGTCTAAGTTTAAATGTCATATTTGGTTAAACAAACATAGTAGTATTGTAATCTTTTCTTGTGAATATTATTGTAATAACTTAATCTCCTTAATAATTAATTTAAACGCTAGGCAATTAGTAGGCGCGCTTTAACTTCACGGAATCGCTTGCGTAGCGTGATGTTTAACATTAATAAAATTAATTCATCCATGTCATTTCATACTCGTTTAGTTCTTAGTTAACTTTTGATTTAATTGGTAATTTGCTAAAATCGCGGATTCACTTGCGTAGCGCGATAATTAATGTTTAATTAATTCCTTTAAATATAGTAATTTTAAAAAAAAAATAATAATAATATACTAATAATCTTTGTCATAACTGCGGATTCTCTTGCGTACCGTTGTTATGATAAGATTACTAAATTTCGTCTCGATCACGTTTCACTTGCGTTGCGTGATTATGATTACGTAATTTATCCAAAATTATTTTCCTTGATAAATCTAATAATCAAGAATTAAAAGCGGATAGGTAAAACATGGAAATAATAAAAGCCACAATTTATCCAAAATTAATTCAAGTCAAGTTTTAAGTCAATAAAGCGACCGTGCTAGAACCAGGGGACTCGGGGAATGCCTTACACCTTCTCCCCGGTTAACAGAATTTCTTACTCGAACTTTGTTTTTGCGGACCGATAAAAATAGAGTCAAACCTTCCTTTGACTAGGGATTCAAATAAAAGGTGACTTGGAACATCCAAAAATAAAATCTAAGTGGCGACTCTGTAAATAAAATAATCCCTACTCAAATTTGTCACTTCAATTGGAAAAACCTTTTAACCCACAATCCATAACCTACACATCTATCTTTTTTTTGGGAAGGGGGGAGGTAGATAAAGGGGCGTGACAACTTCCCAAAATGGTTGCAACAAGACTTACAACAATATTACAAGCCAAGCAATTATAGTGTAACGACCCGATCGGTTGTTCCGTAGAATTTGCGATGTTAATCATGTTTCTGCCTTGTTATGCATTGTTTAGTTGTTTATGATGTGTTGGAGTCGGGTGGTTCAGGTTCGGAGTGGTTGTAATGAGAATTGAGACACTTAGTCTCTTAGAGTAACCTTATGGTTAGAAAAGTCAACTGGGAGTTGACTTCTTCGTAAACGATCTTGGAATACGGATTTTATGGCTCAGATAGCTTCGTTAAGTGATTTGGGACTTAGGGTTGTGTTCGGAATGTAATTTTAATGTCCAGTGTAGAATTAGGCTTGAATTGACATAAGTTAGTTTTTGGCGAATTCTGGTCGGCAGTGGAAAATAGGATATTGGGGTCGGAATAGAATTCTGGAAGTTGGAACAAGTTCGAAATGTTTTTTTGGATATGCGTGCAAAATTTCAGGTCAATCGAAGGTGTTTTGGACGGTTTCAGCGTTGTTGGTGGAATTTAGGAATTTCAAAGTTCATAGGCTCATTCGATGTGATTTTTGTGTTTTTGCGTTGTTTTTTATGTTTCGAAGGCTCGACTAAGTTTGAATGAGGTTATGGGATGTGTTGGTATGTCTGGTTGGGGTCCCGAGGGGCTCAGGATTGATTTCAGATGGTTAACGGGGACTTTTGAACTTGGATTGTGCAGCAATTAGTTGCTGGTGTCTTTTTGCTGGTGTGACCGCACTTATGGATGAGGGACCGTAGGTGCGGGCCCGCAGAAGTGGACAGGAAACCGCAAAAGCATATTTTGGATGTCTCAGTGGAAGGTCGCAGATGCGGACTTGGGGACCGCACCTGCGGAGTCGCAGCTGTGCAAATGGAGTCGCAGGTGTGAGCTTGGTCCAGTTAATGAAAAGTCACAGGTGCGGTATACTTGACCGCAGGAGCGGTCCTCAGGTGCGAGGAGTAGGACCGCAGGTGCAAAAAGCCTGGGCAAAAGGTATATAAGTTGTACTTAGCGAATTTTGGTCTTTTTCTCACCATTTTTCATACGAGTTTCAAGCTTTTGGAGGGTTTGTGAAGAGGAAAACTATAGTACTTCATTGGAGTAAGGTTTTTGGACTTTATAACTCGATTAAATGTTATTAAGGACCTAATTAGTGATGATAATTTGGGGAAAATCAGTGTAAAAAGGGATAATTAGGGCTTGAGGTTAAGAGATCTTCTAATGGGTATTTGAGGGGTCATTTGGACTCCGATTTTAGTGTTCTTGATATGTATAGACTCGTGAGAGGATGAGAATCATTTTGGTGTAAATTTCATCAAGTTTCGATACATGGGCCCGAGGGTTAGGTTTGACCAATTTTGTATTTTTGAGTAATTATGATAAATTTCGATTGGGTTTCATTTCTTGGCATATTATAATGGTATAAATCTGATTCTTGTTAGATTTGGAGCTCTCGGAGGCTGAATTTAGAGGTAGGGAACTGCGGAGTAGTATTTTAGCCGGTTTTGAGGTAAGTAATGTTTCCAAACTTGGAACTGAGGATTCGAAACCTCACATTTCCTGATATATGATGTTAATTAAGGTGACACACATGCCAAGTGACGGGCGTGCAGGCATACACCGACTGTTTGTGGCCTGGCTCATCCCATGGCCCTGCCTAATGGTTATTTCAGGATGATACTCGTACTGTGAAGGTTGAAATTACTTTGAACATATTAGAAATCATGTCAAGTATAAATGTTAAGGCTTCACGCCTAATATGTTCAGATCCGAGTGGTCAGTTATTGTTGTCTCTATTTGTGACTATTTGTTTTCATGTACTCAGTCCTGTTATAGCATATGTTTCATGCCTCAGTCTCAGTAATTGTTAGCTTACATACATGTTATCATTGTTTTGGGTTGATTCTTAGATCTGCGAGCCTTGTGAGTGAGACTGGAGAGTATTAACTGAGTGAGGTCGAGAGCCTGTTATTGAGACAGTTATGAGATCGAACTACGCACCACAGCGATCCTCGAATCATGCCTTCGTTGGCTTGATATAGCGCTTGGGCTTATAGGAGCCCCTCTGGAGTCTTTACACCCCAGTGAGCGCACAAATATTGAGGGATAGACCTTTCGTGGACATGGATTTTGTCCGAAGTTATTGATATATTGAGGGATGGATCGTCCCTAGACATGGATCTTGTCCGAGTGATATGTTCCAGAGATGGATCTTCTTCGTGGGGCTGGACTGACCTTTTTCCTCAGTACTGAGTGACTACGTCATTTGTGTTTATGTATAATCCGGGATGGATTTTCCCTGGACCTGAGGGCTGATAACTAGGGATTATAGTTCATTTTACACTCCTTCGTACTTGAGTTTTGATTAAAAATGTATACAAAATAGTTCCAAAAGGCTTACATGTTGTACTTGTTTGCAGGGTTTGATAAAAAAGGTGACAATTAGTCAAAACCAGCTCAAAAAGAAGTGAAACATGCACAAGTACCAAGAATAAGTCCAAGCACAATGCAACAGATCCACCGCGGCAGCATTCTATTTAGTGCGATCCGCAGTGAGGAGATTCAGAGAGGTGCATATTGGGGAAACTCAAGCATTGCGGCCGCAAAGCATTATGTGCGGACCGTAGTGGCCTCACCGCAGCCGCAAGCGAGTCTATGTGTTTCGCAAGGATGGGGTTCAGAGAGTTGGGAATTTGTAGGTTAATGCCAATGCGGTCCGCGGTACTTTTTGTGCGAACCGCAGTAGAAGCCACCGTGGCCGCGATGGCCAAGTTCAGAGAGCAGAAGTTTGAATCCAAAAAGTCTCATCGCGGCCGCACTCCTTTTCTTGTGGTCCGCGATACCCCCGCAGGGGTATTTTTGTCCAGAAAATTCGGCCTAGTATAAATACTTTTTTTCCCATTTTTAGGGAAGTTTTTGTACTCTAACTTCGAGAAGAGCTCGTGAACGGCTGTATTAGACTATTTTGAGTAATTTTATAGTTGGTTTATCATTGAATCTTCAATTATTAGCTTGTAATTAAATCTTATGGGTTATTCTTAATCTATTTCTTTGTTTTCTTTCATTATTATGAGTAGCTAGACCCATTAGCTAGGGTTGTGGCTCAACCCTAGTGTGGGTATTTGATTTAAGGCCTAGATGTTTATGGGTAGTTGATATTTGGACGGATTTATGTTTTTCATGTTAAATTAGTGGTTGCAAACATTAATTTGTGCCTATTTGACTTGGGTTCTTCTTGAGAAAGAGAACTTGAGTCTTGGAAAATCAGTCCAACAAGGAATTGGGGTGTAATCAAGAGATTGATAGTCCCAATTAAAGGGTTAAACCTAGAGATAGTAATACCCGATTTGAGCCTATATTGCTTGCACAATTTTGACACCCAATTGGTCTCGAGGGAGTCAATTACGGAAAAGTCACTCAAGCTACTGAGAGGTATAGAGTGAGTAATTTCGTGCATTGGCTATATCACAATCCCCAACATAACGTCTTTTCCTTAGGCTTTAGATCCCGTCAAGTATTCACCTAAGAGAAAGTCATAGCCCTAGTCCCTTTATCTATTGAGAAAACATCCAAAAAGATATTAGTTAGCTAGTTCGTAATTTCAAATATACTAAACCGTAGTTTAATCACCAAACCATTTGATGAGAAGTGCAGCTGAGAACACAACGCGCTACTAGATCACTTAGACACTTAACTACAATATGTATAGCTCCCTGTGGAAATCGATCCCGACTCTTCGGGTAAAAGCTGCATTGACCCTAGTACTTGCTACTCCTTAGTGGTATTGGCGGGAGTCGATCACTTTTTGGCGTCGTTGACGGGGAGATTTTACGGTGGTGATTATCTACGTGAATAGTGGTGTAGTGTGTTTTTCCTTCGTTCTTTTGTTAACGTGTGTGTTGAATCAATTCAGGTACTAATGGCGGATCCTTTGGGTAATATTATTCCGGGGGAGGAGGTGTTTGACAATGGAGAAGATGAACTAAATCAAGTACCACCTCCAAGACGGGACCGACAGGCCAATGTTAATGAGGATATCCAAACCCTCCCCCGCCTCCACCTCCTAATGTTGCCCCTCGGGTACTTCCAAACGAGGGGTACGCAAGTGCTATCCGCCTAGAATCCGGGCGGGGGAACTTCCAAATCACAAATGTGATGCTGACGCTCTTGGAGCAGTGTGGGTACTTCATAGGAGCTCCACATCAGAATGCTTACAAGCATTTAAAGGGGTTCATTGATACCTGTTGGGGGAGAAAGCAAACAAACGTCTCAGAAGATGAATTAAGGCTTAGGCTATTTCCCTTCTCTCTCTGAGGGAAAGCATTAGACTGGCTGGAGCGACTTCCCAACCATTCCATATCCACATGGGATGAGCTAGCAGACAAGTTCATTGCAAAATTCTTCTCTCCTAGTCACATGGCAGCGCTTAGATATGAAATATTGGCTTTCCAGCAAGAGACAAATGAGCCTTTGCATTAGATTTTGGGAGTGCTATAGGACCATGGTAAAGGAGTGTCCAAAAAATGACATGACTAAGGCCATGATACTATAGACATTCTACCGAGGCATAAATACCACCAATCAGTGTGTGGTCAATAAATTGGCTGGGGGAAACTTCATGAAGCTACCATACAATGAGGCATGTGAGGTGTTAGATGAAATGGATGACACTTCGTCAGCATGGAAGAGTAGAGCAAATGTGCCTCAGGGTGATCCAGGTGTTAATGGTCTTCACAAAGAACTTCAAGAACATGGGCAAGCAATTGTCGAGCTTACCACCACCATGAATCAATTTGCTAAGGCACAACTTCAACAATTACAAGGGCCGAAGCAAGTGAATGCTATGGAGGGGGTAAATCTTTTGGTGAACAAACGAAGACCTCGTGGAAATCAAATGCAAAACAACAATGTTCAATGTGACCAAGGATCGAGTGGGTATAATCAAGAGGATTCTTATGATGATCAAGATGAGGATGTCATGTATGCCAACAATTATCAAGGGCAAGGGAACAATCAAAGGCAACACAATTGGAACAATAACAATAATTCAAGCAATTTGGGGAACAACAATCAACAATGGGGAGGCAACAATAAAAACAATTGGAGCGGGAACAATAATAACAACAATTGGGGTGGAAACGGTAACCCGGGGTCCGGCTTTCAAAGTCCCCCGATGTACCAAAAACCCAACAATCCACCCCCCCCCCCTTCAATCACAAGGTCAAGGTTCCTCAAGTAATGATATGGGTAGAGTTGAGAAAATGTTCAAACAAATGATGGAACACAATTCGGATGCTCAACTTGCTTCCCATAACACCTCCATTCGAAATCTTGAAGTTCAAATGGGAAAAATCTCACAAGCCTTGAATACACGCCCGAAGGGAGAACTACCAAGTGATACGGTGGTGAACCCCAAGGGTAGGAACAACAACAATACCGGTCATGCCATAACAGTGATCACTAGAAGTGGACGAGGCGGTGAGGCTAGTTCTTCTAAAAAAAAGAGAGTTGTTGGTGATGAGGATGACTTGCCAAATGATGAGGTTCCGATTGAGGTTGAGAATGTAGTTGAGGAGCCAACAACTAGAGAAGTAAGGATTGATATTCATGATCATGAGGAGGAAACTCAAGGTGACGTGAACCCGTCTAGGGAACATATAATTGACATTCCCGAGCCGGTTGTGTCAAAAGAAAAGGACCCACTGCCTAGGCCTCCTCCTCCTTATCCTCAAAGGTTGGCGAAGCAAAAGAATGATAACCAATTCAAGAAATTCATCGACATGATGAAAATCTTATCCATCGATGTCCCTTTGGTTGAAGCTTTAGCGCAAATTCCCGGGTATGCCAAGTTCATGCAGGACTTGATCACAAAGAAAAGGTCAATGGAGTGCGAAATTATAAAGATGACTCACCAAGTGAGTGCAATAGTGCACTCAATGGAACCCAAGCTTGAAGACCCCGGGGCATTCACCATTCCTTACACAATTGGTAGCGCGGATTTTGCCAAAGCATTGTGTGACCTCGGAGCTAGAATAAACTGGATGCCATATTCGGTTTTCAAAACTTTTGGGATTGGTCAACCTAGGGCTACTTCCATGCGTCTTCAAATGGCGGATCGATCTATGAAGCGGCCTTTAAGAATCATTGATGATGTTTTGGTGCGGGTTTACAAGTTCATCTTGCCCGCGGATTTTGTTATCTTGGATTGTGAGGTGGATTATGAAGTTCCTATCATCTTGGGAAGGCCTTTCCTTGCTACGGAGAAGGCCTTCGTTGACGTGGAGGCCGGTGAGCTCACCTTCCGGGTGGTCGATGAAAAGGTTGTGTTCCATGTTTGCAAGTCAATGAAGCAACCCAATAGCACGGAGGTATGTTCTTTCATGGACCTTGTCACCGAGGTCATTATTGATGAAACAAGCTCAATGATAAATGTTGAAGATCCCGTGGAGGCAGTTTATTGAATCATGATGATATTGTGGTGGATGGCTTGATCGAGAGTACAAATTCTCTACAAGGCATAGGTTCTTATTCATATGGTCCTCTAAAGTTATCCTTGCATTTGGAGAATCGGAAAACTCCTCTGACAAAGCCTTCAATTGAAGAGCCACTGACGAGTTTCTGGCGTGTGTATAAATTAAACTCGTACTCTGTCAAATATAATATAGAAAGATGTCGAACCCACAGAGATTGGTTTATACAGACTTTTCTTGTTTTAATCACTAGTTGAGAAAATCAGAGAAAGTTGAGTTGTGAATTAACTAACTAAAAATACATGAATAGAGCAATAGAAAATATTTTCTTTTTTTTCACAAATATAAAAAAGGGGTGTTGGGATCCTGACTTCACTTAATATTTTTTATTATACAGTAGATATATTTATTATTCAATTTGTATTTCTCATAAATGTATAAATTCCTCTCACGATTACATTTATATATTATTACTATTGTTGAAAAATTAATTGCACTCCTCTCGGTTATACGAATTAATCGTTAAAAATGGTAATGTTAAATAACTAGAAATATATACTTGAACTAAAACATGCTCTTTTTAGTAGGTCCCTTTCGGTTACCCTACTTGTTATAACTAATTTCTACAATATTCGCCTCTTTCGATTACAAATAAGTGTAGAGTCAATTAAGCATATAAGAGCTAGATGTCACTAAATAAAAGCTAACATCTATCAATACCAAAATTAACTGTATTACTTCTTCTGCCTCTTTTGATTACAGAATTAGTAAGAAGTTAATATATAGTACGACATAGATAGATGTTAACAAATTAAATAACACGCAACTATAAAGTAGATAAAATTTAAATGAAAAGCTTCAGCTCAAGTATGTGAAATTGAGGAATAATATATACTATTATATAGAAATATTAAGATCCGTCATTCTCCCAACACAAGAAAAGTTACTCCATAATGGAGTTAGTACTGACAATGAAAATATTTTTGCCCATTAGATAAGAAAATAGAAAGAAATATTCAAAAAGAATAATTCCCCCTATTTAATTAAAAGCAGGATATAGAGTAATTTTCAAAGCTAAAATTTATTAGGAACTAGCAGCACAAGCCATGGTAATGATTGGGCGAAAATTCAAAGAACTGAACAACTGATTGAAAATGAAAAGGAAAGAATCTAAAATGGATTTAGTTGTCTGGTGATCTCCCCTTCTCTCGATGGCCTTTCCAAATTTCTGAGATGTCTGTTTTATAACCACTCCATAACTAGTTATGCTTTGGTTATGAGTTTCGTTATGGGTTGATTATGGATCTTGATTATGGATCAGTTATGGTCTGTTATGAAAGTTTCTGATTCGTACATTTATCTTTTTGGTGCCTTGTTTATTTACTCCATCGTAGCTTACTTTTCTCCTTTGATGCGCTATTTCTTAAAATCTTCCTTGATTCTGCATCACTTGTTTTGAAGTCATTCCTACATAATTTACTAAAAGTTAGGGAAGCATATGATAATTTCTTTATTTTTACAGAGCAAATTATATATTAAAAATCAAGTAAAATGCACTTATCAACCACCAACATTGGAGTTGAAGCCACTTCCACCACACCTCAGGTATGCATTTCTTGGTCCTTCTCGTGCTTTACCCATTATACTTTCATCTTGTCTAACAAAAGTGCAGGTAGACTCTACTCTCAAAGTGTTACAAAGGAAGAAGAAGGTCATAGGATGGACACTTGTTGATATTCGGGGAATAAGCCCCGCATTTTGTATGCAAAAAAGCATTCTCGAGGATGGAGCAAAGCCTTCCGTAGAACATCAACGGAGGCTAAATGAAGCAATGCAAGAAGTTTTGAAGAAAAAAATAATCAAGTGGCTTGATGCAGGGGTCGTCTACCCAATTTCTGATAGTGCTTGGACTTCTCCGGTCTAACGTGTTCTAAAAAAGGGTGGCATGACCGTGGTTCAAAATGACAAGAATGAACTTATTCCAACATGGACAGTCACAGGTTGGCGGGTATGCATGGATTACCGCAAATTGAACAAGGTGACTCGCAAGGATCACTTCCCTTTGCCTTTCTTGGACCAAATGCTTGACAGACTTGCGGGTAGAGCTTTATATTGCTTCTTGGACGGGTATTCAAGCTATAACCAAATCTTGATTGCTCCGGAGGACCAAGAAAAGACAACCTTCACTTGTTCTTATGGGACATTTGCTTTTTCCAGGATACCTTTTGGATTGTGCAATGCACCCGCTACATTTCAGCGGTGCATGATAGAAATTTTCACTGATATGGTTGAATACTTTCTAGAGGTATTCATGGATGATTTCAGCGTGGTTGGGGATTCCTTTGATGAATGCTTGAACAATCTTGATAAAGTCCTCGCTCGTTGTGAAGAAACCAACCTAGTGCTCAACTGGGAAAAATACCATTTTATGGTTGACGAACGGATAGTTTTGGGCCACAAAATCTCAAGGAATGGAATTGAAGTAGACAAGTCCAAGATTGAGGTCATTTCCAAATTGCCACCTCCAACTTTGGTAAAGGGAGTCCGTAGCTTTCTTGGGCATGCCGGATTCTACCGGTGCTTCATTAAGGACTTTTCGAAGGTGGCCAATCCTCTTTGCAAGTTGTCAGTGAAAGACGCCAAGTTCCACTTTGATGAGAATTGCATGAGTGCATTTGAGTTGTTGAAGCACAAGCTAACCACCACGCCAATTATCACCGTGCCGGATTGGAGCTCTCATTTTGAGCTAATGTGTGACTCTAGTGATGTAGCTGTGGGGACGGTTTTGGGCCAAAGGGTGAACAAGATCTTTCACCCCATTTACTATGCAAGCAAGACAATGAATTCTGCCCAAATGAACTACACCGTCACCGAGAAGGAGTTTTTGGCTATAGTCTTTGCAATGGAGAAATTCCATCCTTATCTTATGGGTGCCAAGGTCATAGTTCACACTGACCATGTGGCGCTCTGGTATCTCATGATGAACAAGGATTCCAAGGCTAGACTTATGCGGTGGGTGTTATTGCTTTAACAGTTTGATTTTGGCGATCATTGATAGAAAGGGAAGTGAGAACCAAGTTTCCGACCATCTCTCCTATTTGGAGGAGCAAGGGAGACCTAGTGATGGGATTGAGATTGATGATAGCTTCCCGGATTAACAACTTCTCTCTGTTACTATGCAAGAAATGCCATGGTTCGCGGACATCGCCAACTATATTGTCACCGGTGTTGTCCCGTTTGATCTCTCTTCTAACCAAAGGAAGAATATTAGACGGGATAACATGGATTATTATTGGGATGAACCGTACTTATTCAAGATATGCAATGATGGTGTCATCCGGCATTGTGTGCCCGAAGAAGAGCAAGGGTCAATTCTTGAGTCATGCAACTCCTCACCTTATGATGGTCATCATGGAGGGGCAAGGACCGCGTCAAAAGTGTTAAGTTGTGGTTTCTTTTGGCCTACTTTGTACAAGGATGCTAGTGAGTTGGTCAAGCAGTGTGATGAATGCCAAAGAATGGGTGGAATATCCAAGAAAGATGAGATGCCTCTCACTACAATTCTTGAGGTGGATATTTTCGATGTTTGGGGTATTGATTTTATGGGGCCCTTTGTTAGCTCATGTGGAAACACCTACATACTTGTGGCGGTGGACTATGTTTCAAAATGGGTTGAAGTTGTGTCTTTGCCCAATAATGAGGCCTGAAATGTGGTTGGTTTTCTAAAGAAGCATATTTTCACAAGATTTGGGACACCCCGTGCCATCATTAGTGACGGGGGGGTCTCATTTTTTCAATAGGGCCTTCAATTCAATGTTAACCAAGTATGGAGTCAATCATAAGGCGTCTACTCCGTACCATCCTCAAGAAAGTGGCCAAGTTGAAGTGTCTAATCGTGAAATCAAGAATATTTTGGCTAAGACAGTGAATGTTAATCGGATTGATTGGTCCCGGAAACTTGATGATGCTCTTTGGGCTTATCGGACCGCCTACAAGACCCCAATTGGTATGTCTCCTTACCGGTTGGTATATGGTAAGGCTTTTCATCTTCTGGTGGAATTGGAGCATAAGGCACTATGGGCTTTGAAGAAATTGAATTTGGATTGGGATACATCTGCAAATCTCAGAGTTGATCACCTCAATGAGCTAGACAAGTTCAGATTTCATGCATATACTAGCTCCTATTTGTACAAAGAGAAAATGAAGTATCTCCATGACAAATATGCCAAATACCGGGAGTTCAAGGTGGGAGACTTGGTGCTTCTTTTCAATTCTAGACTTCGTCTCTTCCCGGGTAAACTCAAATCCAAGTGGAGTGGCCCGTTTGAAGTTGTGTTGGTTACACCCTTTGGTTCTCTTGATCTCAAGAAAAAGAATGGGGAGATTTTTCGTGTGAATGGGCACCGGGTCAAGCATTATCTTGAAAATTTTGAAGATAGCCACGCGGTGGCTTTGATGAAATTCATTTGAACATGGTAACATGCGTCGTTCCGCGACGTTAAATCAGGCGCTTCTTGGGAGGCAACCCATGTGTCTTTCTTTTTGTTTTTCTTTGTAGAATAGGATTTAATTTTGGACTAACTGGTTTTGAATGTTGTAGGATTGTTTTGATGCAGTGCAGGACTAAGTTGGAAAAAAATGCACCTCTCTGAAGTTTGCACTGCGGCCGCATTGCATTTGGTGCGATCACAAAGGCCTTAGTGCAGAGGCAACATTTCCACGTGGTTCGCATTGTAATTGATCAAAAAGGGGGTTCTCTGAAGTTTTCCACCACGGCCTCAATGCAATTTGTGCGGTCCGCGGTGGACCATTGTGGCCGCATTACATTTCCTGCGGTCCACAGTGGACGTCTCCCCGGTGCCTATTAATTCTGAGTACCGCGGACCGTAGTGCCATTTTGTGCAGTCCGCGGTGGGTAGGTGAAGTGTGCCCCGGTTCCTTTTTCTAAAAATAGGGCCTCAAGCCTTCATTTTGAACTTTTCCCTCTTTTGCACTCTGAATAGAAATAAATCACTGTTCATTGATGAGTGGCGATTTTACCACTCATTTTGGCCTCTTTTGTTTAGATTTTGTGTTGCTCAATGGATATTTGAGGTTACTATCAGTGTATAATTGCTCTATTTGCAGGAAAATGATGCCATGAAGTGGTTAAGGTCAAATTGGAGTGAAATTGAGCAAAAGAGAGTAAAGAAGAGAAAAGAGGGGAGCAATGGCCGAATGCGATCGCATATGCAACATGCGAATCGCATTTCGAGCCCAGAGATCGCATACCGCAACAGAAAGTTGAGTCAAGTTTAATGAGTGATGTGCGGTCAAATATGCGACCGCATATCTCAAATGCGGTTCGCATTTGAGTCGCATCACCATCCGATGCCTGAAGCTACATTGTAAATGCGACGCACGGATGCGATCGCACATCACTAATGCGGACCGTATCTCTCAAATGCGATGAACCTCTGGGACCTAGGGTTTTGATATGCGACGAAGACAGTGAAGATGTGAATCGCATCCCTGATATGCGACAGGAATGCGATCGCATATCAGCCCGACAGGGGTGTTTTTGTCCGCTTTTCACCCGAATTTTGGCCCACTATAAAAGGCATATCTTGGCAATCTATTAGGGATCGAATCTTTGATCGGAAAATAATATTTTGGATATATTTTGAGCTTTGTAAATATATTTTGAGTAGAGAAGAACAAGTA
>MDKH01211752.1:0-54817 GCA_005239495.1 Nicotiana undulata | reverse complement strand
ATACTACTTGGCACGAGAACAGGAACATTAGACTCCCAAAAACATTCCCTACGAACAATGGGAGTGTGACCCACAATAATGATAGTGGCATATTTCTCAATACTATCCAGAGAAAGAGATTGTTCAGTACTAGGAGAATTTACTTCTGGAAAAGTTATCTCAGAAGGGATGATTTCGTCAACTCTAGGTTCATGAAAATCATCCCTACTCCTAGAAACAGATTGAGAAGATCTACCCCTCGAGGAAAACAACGCCCTAGCAGGGGAAGAAGAAGAAGATCCTCTAGAAAAAGTACGTCCAAGGCTCCTTAGTCGGCCACCTCTTCGACTCCTCGTCGGAGCAGAAGAAGAAGCTAGAGCCTCAACATCAATAACCTTTTCAGAATGGCCTGATGAAGACATATTTATAAAGTCTAAAGAAGAAATTCTTTCACAAAGAGAAAATTGAGATGCAGAAGTTTTCTTTTTTCGTGCTAAGGAAGAAAGGAAGAAGACTATTTATACTTAATGGCAACCGTCAAAGATTGAAAAGGTAATGATGGAAGGTCATAATCAAAAGTGTCACTTTGGGACTGATGCAGCCGCAAAAAAGCCCTAAAAGGTGCTGAGTCGTTTCAGAACCAATCAGAAATGAACACGTGAAAGAAACATTAAATGGAAATACTGTGCAAAGCCTGCGTCAATAAAAGAATACAAAGTTTCGAGATAAAGCGGCGGCAAAATATTCCCGCCATAAATGAACATCCACTTACCAAGTATTATACGCTCAATACATGGCAAGTGGGGGGACTATCTGTATTGGTAAAAAATATAGTCTTACACGTGTACAGATTTTAGATGACTCAGCTAGCCAGGTGGACCAATCAAAATATCACACGCGGATGCGAGATAAAGAGGTACGGGCAATGCAAGGAATTAGCCACGGAAAAGATCACTAAAGAAAAAAGGCATGGTCACAGCAAATCCGGACACAATAACTGGCCGATTCAAAGATCAGCAATCAATGCCTCGTATGTTACACAAATTCCTAAAATAACAGTTACTAGTCATTTTTATAACGCCTCATAAATGTCATAATTAAGCATTAAATAGGCTTCATGACAGTAATACAAACGTTGTACTAGGAAAACACTCCTATAAAAGGAATGTCAATGTAACAAACAAGGGATCGGATTTCGAGCAATATAAGTTACTGTTTCTTTTTTATTCTCTACGATTGCTTTTTATTCTTTGTTTGATTGATCCGATTATCAGTAACCCAAGTTTTTCCTGAAATTAAGCTTTAGTCAAAAATGTTCATTTTTTGGTTAAACAACTATTCTTTTAATATTTAAGATTTTAAAATTTTGAGTTATTAAAGTTTTCCTTATTAGAAGTTGGTAATATACCAAATTTGTAAAAGAAAAAAAATTTAACATGTTAGTTTTCATTATTGCAGTAAGTTTTCCTATTAGGAACTTCAGAGCACGTTGACCTTTCAAAGTGCTCCAAAGTTCATTTTGGGTTTATGAGTTTTTCGTTTGTTATTAAATTTTAACCAATTAATTATTTATAAATATTTTAGTTTAAACTTTCGACCACTTTCAACTCAAATTATTATTTTTAGTTTAGAATTCACAATTAATGTGACGATGTCGTCGGATAAAAAAAAGTAGAAGAATTAGATTCTATAGATTTAGAATTCAACAATTAATCTAGAACTTTAATATCCAAATAATTTAGAATTAGAAGTTGAATACTTTTATAAAAAAGCGAGCATTTATTATTCTTATCATAAACTTTTAATAATGTAATTATTTGTGGAGCTGAACTTGCTTGTGATTTGAGGTAAATTTTGTAACATTTAATTTTTTTTCTTGAAGTTATATAATAACATACATACTTTTATTCTTGATAGACAAATTTGAATTAAAAAGTTGTCAATTGTGATTTTGTTTATCATATCACATATACTATTATCATTCAAAGGCTGACGTATTTATAAATTTTACATAGATTGTTAGAGTAATTACATTCTGTAACAGAAAATTGATTAAGCATTCTAACTCTCAATTAAAGATTTCAATATTAATTGTGTTAATTAAGAAAAACCTAACTAATAAAATGAACTAAATTTTCTCTCTATATGTTCTCTCTCAGCGCATGATAAGCGTGTTCTTGCTAACATACACTGATCAACAATGGGGAGGGGAAGACCTAGGAAAATTGCGACGTCAATTCAGTTAGGAAACATCATGGAAGCTGGTAATTCACAAGCTGCAGGGATACACAGAGTGGAGGCGATAGATGCAGTGATAGATTCAATGGAACAGTAGCCGCCATTATCAGTCACGAAGGAAGCTCTGAAAACACTGCATGCAACAAGTCCTGTAGTGATGATCGAGAGTGTGAAAGTAAATTCTGCTGCTCATGTGCGAACTGGAGGATCTAATCAAGGAAAAAATGACATGCATGCCAACAGTAATCAAAATCAGCAAGTAGGAGAGATCGTGAGGAACTCGGTAGAAGCTGTTGGTGATAGGGGAAAAAATGAGAGTAAATTAGAAGCTGATAAGAACAAAAGTGAAGCACTAGATGTAATTACAGGGACGAGCCAGAAGAATTGGGCAAACTTGTTTGTAGGGAACAAATTGGCGTCAAAAGGTATGGATCTAAATTTTATTGCGTCGACTATTAAAAATGGAGAAGTAATTGTGGAATTATGTAAAGAAGAAATGGAAGAAGAGACAAGGAAATGGAAGCAAGCTCTAATTCTCTATGTTGTTGGAATTACACTAACAATTGGAGCTATGAGCGATTCATCGCATCAGAATGGAATTTCACTACTAAACCTAAGATCTACTATCATAATGAGGGATATTTCATTGTAAAGTTCAATTCAATGGAGGATAGGGATGAAATATTGTATTCTGGACCACATATGCTAGGTACTAAACCGATGATTGTGAAGGCTTGGTCGGAGAATTTTGATTTCAGCAAGGAAGTTCTGCAAATCATTCATGTGTGGGTGAAATTTTCAAATCTCCCATTAAAACGCTGATGCTTGCACTACTCAGCTGGATCGAATTACATATGTGTGAATTTTGATGGAGATGGATGTAACAAAAGAACTCCCAAAGTTCATCAAAGTAATAGATCCAACTAGAAGAGAATTTAGTCAAAGAGTAGCCTACGATTGGGTGCCAGAATTTTTTCAGAGTTGTAGGTAAACTGGGCATAGATGTGGGAAAGAAGAACACCAGATGCAGAAGAATAAGGCAAAACAACAGAAGCATAAGCAAGAGTGGCATCCAAAAGGAAGAAGCAATGACAAGGTAAGTCAACATATATCAGTACCTGTACAGAGTAATCAAATGGTAATGGTTGAAGAGGTAACCAGTAAAACAGATAACTCAATTACAAGGATTGATTGTGGTGAGGGGAAGCAGGGTTGGACAAAGGCAACAGGGAATTCTATAGTTAGAACATGGAGAAAATGGGGGAGGATACAATTAATACCATTAATGGATTTAATATACTAGCAGAATCTGGATTGCAAGTAATGCTCCCAAATCAATTGGGTGAAGGCTCGAGTAGACAAAGGAGGCAGGAAGAGGTAGAAGGCTGTTCACACTCTATATTCATTCCAGTATGAAGTTGATAACATGGAATATTAGGGGTCTAAATAAGACTCCAAGACAGAAGGAGGTTAAGAAGTTTATAAGAAGTAATAAGGTTAGTATGATGACACTACTAGAGCATAAAGTGAAGGAATAAAAGGCTAGTCAAATTATTAAGAAGACCACTACAGGTTGGGATTGGCTAGCTAATTATGAACATAGTATTAAAGGGAGAATCTGGTTGGTATGGATGCTAAGGAAGTGGAATGTGTGGTGATGAAGAATTCAGACCAATTCATTCATGTTGCAATTCTTATTAAGAGCATGAATGAGAGGTTCAAATTCACAACAGTCTATGGATTGCATACTGTGGATGACAGGAGAAAATTGTGGAGGGATCTATTGCAAGTCAATAACAAAGTACAGGGAGCATGGCTAATCATGGGGGACTTCAATGCCATAAGGTCTAGGGAGGATAGACCAATTGGGAATCTTGTACAAGAGGTGGAGGTGAAGGACTTTAATAATTTTGTGGATGATGCTGTTTTGGATGAGTTGAGGACTACTGGAAGAAGCTTCACATGGACAAATGGTCACACATACAGTAGGATTGATAGGGCACTAGCTAATGCTGAGTGGATTCTAAAAATGCCTCACTTAGAGGTATGGGTAATGGATCCGGACTGTTCTGATCACTCACCATTGAGCATTACATTTGAAGACAAAGAAGAGTCAGGACCGAAGCCTTTCAAAATTTTGAACCATCCTGCTAATCATAAGGACTTTATGCAGATGTAACCAAAGCTTGTAAAGGAAGTAGCACAGACAACATAATGAGTGATGTTTGGGAAAGGCTGAAAAGGGTAAAGCAAGCCATGAATAAATTGAAGAATATAATGTTGTAGGAGGAAGAACTACAGAATGTAGGGAACAAGTATGTATCCTGCAGGAACAAATGAGGAATCCTGGCCAACCAGGAAATATGATACTAGCTGAAAAAGAGTTAAAGCTGCAATTGGAAAAATGGCTAAGGGTGGAAGAAAGTATTCTAAAGAAAAAATCAAGAATACAATGGTTAAAGCTAGGAGATGGCAACAATTCCTATTTCTATGCAAGCATGAAGAGCAGGAACTCCCAAAACAAGATACAGAATTTAACAAGAAGCAATGGAACAGTGACACAGACAAAGCATGAGGTGGAAGATGAGATAATGGGATTCTACAAGCAATTTCTAGGATCAACAGCTGAAAAACTTCCAAATATTAATCTAGCAATAATTAGAGAAGGGCCAATGTTCAACAGATAACAACAGAGACAGTTGATAGCAGATGTATCAAAGGAGGAAATATACAGAGCACTTATGGGGATAAGTGACAACAAAGCACCAGGTTGTGATGGTTTTAATGCACTATTTTTCAAAAGAGCTTGGCCAGTGGTTGGGGAGAAGATCACTTAAGCAGTGTTGCAGTTCTTTTCTGAAGGCAAGCTATATCAACCAATCAATTGCACTACAATGACCTTAATTCCTATGGTACCAAATCCAAATAGAGTATCAGATTTCAAGCCAATTTCTTGTTGCACCATACTTTATAAGATTATCTCGAAAGTACTAACAAACAGGTTGCAAGGTATAATGAATGATATTGTAGATGAAATTGAATCAACTTTTGTCCCAGGGAGATTGATCAATGACAACATAATAATAAGCCATGATCTTGTTAAAGGCTATGACAGGAAGGGTATATCTCATCGATGCATGTTAAAAGTGGATATGAAGAAAGCATATGATTCTATTGAATGGGACTACATGGAGCAGGTGCAAAGGAACATACAAATGCCAGGACAGTTTGTGAACTGGATTATGGTATGTATGAGAAATGTATCATATTTCATAGTTATTATGTAACGACCCTGTCTGTCGTTACGTGGAACCACCATTATAATTACTGCTATTGCCTTGTCATAGCTTGGTTTAACTGTTATTGATGTGTTAGAGTTGGTAGGCCTGAAATCAGAATGGTTGTAGTGAGAGTTTAGTCATTCAGTCTGTAAAAATAGCCTTGAAGTTAGAAAAGTCAACTGAGAGTTGACTTATTGGTAAACGACCTCGGAATGTGGATTTTATGGCTCGGATAGCTTTGTTAGGTGATTTGAGACTTAGGAGTGTGTTCAGAATAATTTTGTGATGTCCGGTGTAGAATTAGGTTTGAATTGGCGAAAGTTAGTTTTTGGTGATTTCTGGTCGGCAGTGGAAAATAGGCTATCGGGGTCGGAATAGAATTCCGACAGTTGAAACAGGTTCGTAATATCATTCTGGATATGTCTGCAAAATTTTAGGTCAATCGGAGTTGTTTTGGATAGTTTCGGCATCGTTGGTGGATTTTAGAAATATCAAAGTTCTTAGGCTTGAATCCAGTGTGATTTTGGTATTTTGATGTTAATTTTAGTGTTTTGAGAGTGCAAATAAGTTTGAATGATCATATGTGATGTGTTGGTATAGTTGGTTGGGATCCCAAGGGGCTCGGGATTGATTTCGGGTGATTAACAGACTCATTTGGACTTAAGGAAATAGTTGTTTTGTTGGTGTTTTTACAACAAAAATTTATTAAGTGCGATCGCGGAGAGTTAATTTGGGGAAGGTGAAAAATGCTCTATGCGATCGCAGGTGTAGAGATGCGATCGCAGAGTAGAGGGAAATAAAGCAGTGCGATCGCGTAGGTGTGGGTGCGATCACACAAGGGAGTTTGGGCGCGTGGGGCTGTCCGAAAAAATACACTGTGCGATCGCATGAGGGGACCTGCGATCGCGTAGAAGGGGAAAATTGTATTGTGCGATCGCGTGTGTTTGACGGCGATCGCGGAGTGTAAATAACTAGGCAGTTAAATTAAAACCCCTTCTGCGACCTCAACCCTTTTTACACCATTATTGTACGGACAGAGAGCTCTTGAAGCGATTTTTGAAGGGGGAAATTAGTGTTCTTCATAGATGTAAGTATTTTGATCATTAAAACTCAATTATAGGTGATTAAGGAGTATAATACCAGTGTTTAATTCATGAAAATCAGTAGAAAAATGTGGGTTTAGGGCTTGAGATTATGAGACCTTTAGGGGTCGATTTGAGGGGTCAAACGAATTCTGATTTTGGTGTTCTTTATATGTACGGAATCGTGAGAGGACGAAGAACATTTTGGTATAAAATTTTATGAGTTTCAGGACGTAGGTCCGGGGGTCGGGTTTTGACCGAATTCGGAGTTTTGAGCTAAATTCGATATTTTTCAATTGGAATTTATTCCTTGAGTATAATTTGATGATACAAATCTGAACTTGGTAGATTTGGAGCATCCGGAAGTTGATTCGGAAGGCAAACGCATTGCGAAGTAATTTCGGGCTAGTTCGAGGTAAGTAATGTCTTTAAATCCTGTCTTGAGGGTATGAAACCCCGGACTATGCACCCTTTCACGGGTTTTGGAATGCAAAGGTTAAAACTTTGGAGATATATTCCCTATTTAGGCGACTATTGAGTTGATAAATCGACTTTTAAGCCTATGCTTAATTAGTAATTATATATTACGATATATTTTGGGTTGTAAGCCATGGTTGGGGCCTAGTGCCGACTTGTTTACCACTTGAGGGTTGTGTTTACTATATATTCATCACTGATATGTTATGATTTTACACTCAGTCTTTTCCTGTGAAATTGTTTTGACACTCAGAGTATTTTGATACTATTTCTTGAAAATGAAACACTGTTTTGGGTCGAGAACGCGGTATGTTATGGCCTAAGGGAAAATCGAGAGTGTCCGACTGAGTGAGGATTTCAGGCCTATATTGTGAGGATATGAGGGAGGCTTTGAGGCCTATATTGTGTGAGCCTATCAGGCCTACATTGTGAGAGGCTTTCAGGCCTATGTTGTTATAGCGCTTGGGCTGTAAGAGCCCCTCCGGAGTCTGTACACCCCCCCAGTGGGCGCAAGTACCTAATGAGTGATGCCCGCGGTGCTTATGCTGAGTGACTGTGAGGTTTCTTGATGGGCAGAGTGATTGTGAGGTTGCTTGATGGGCTGATACTGAAAGACATTGTTACGAGAAATGATCATGGCCCGAGGGGCAGTTTTATGAAAATGATTTTTACTTAGTTTTTGAACTATAAACCACTTGTTTTCAAACTGGTTCTTATTGACGATTTTACTGAGAGGTATTGATATTATACTTGTTTCAAAGGATTTTCTAGCAATTGGTTTTCGAACTTATGTAATTGTTGTATGCTTTTGGAGACGTGATGTTTTACTGTTTTTGTGAATTGGTGTATCTGCACTGTGTGTTTTATAATTCTCAGACTGTGATTTATTTTCATTACTACTGATTTGGCGTACTCATAAAGACTCCATGTGCATCTGTGCACAGATCCAGGAACCGATTTGGAGCAGTAGTTGCCTTGTTCGTTAGCAACAGTTCACGGGATTTTGAGGTAGTTGTCCAACGTCCACAGATTTTCCATTTTCCTTCCTTGATTAGTATTAGAAATTGATTCATAGACATTTATTATGACATCAGTAGAGTTAGATTTTTTTTTTTAGATGCTCATGATCATTGACTCCAGTCTTGGGAGGTTTTGTTTAGAATATTATTGGGGTGCTAAGACTTAAATAATTTATTTTTATTGCTATGCCTGCTGTTTATCATTGAATTGTGAACTATTATAAAAGAACCAATGCGTAGTAAAGTGATGGTTGGCTAGCCTAGTTCCACGATAGGCGCCATCACGGCCTGTTAGGATTTGGGGTCGTGACATATTAATGGTCAACACTCAGTACCTTTCAAAGCAAAAAAGGGATTGCGGCAAGGTGATCCATGATCTCCCTATCTCTTTGTCTTGGCTATGGAATACCTTACAAGATTGTTGAAGACTTTAAAGAGGAGTCCCGATTTTAACTTCCATCCAAAATATGCTAAGTTGAACATAGTTTTGCTGATGATCTTCTACTATTTTATCGAGGTGACTATATATCTGTGAAGATGTTGTACCAATGTTTTCAAGAGTTCTCACAAGCCTCAGGTCTAGTTTCTAACACAGGGAAAAGTTCAATCTACTTTGGAGGAGTTAGAGATGACATTCAACAAGAGATATTAACAATGTTGGGTTTCTCAGAAGGGACTCTCCCAGTGAGATATTTGGGGGGGTACCTTTGAGTACTAAAAGGATGGCATTGCTACAATATCAGCCTTTACTTGAGAAGATGGTAGGGAGAATTAAGTCCTGGACTACTAAGTTCCTAAGCTATGCAGGAAGAGTCCAACTTATCAAAAGTATCATATTCTCCATTCAAGTGTATTGGTCTCAAATCTTCCTATTGCCTAAGAAACTCATCATGTTGGTTGAAAGTATCTGTTGAAAATTCTTATGGACAGAAAATGTTGAGAGTACAAGGAGGGCACTCATAGCTTGGGATAGATTGTGTTGTCCAAGGATAGCAGGAGGTTTGAATTTGCTGGATATAGGAACATGGAACAAAGCTGCAATGTGCAAGTTACTATGGAACTTGTGCAAAAAGAAGGATAAATTATGGGTGCAATGGGTTCATATTTACTATAAAAAGTACAATCCTGCATGGGGGACTGAACCAAAGCAGGCATCTTGGGTGATTCAAAATCTTTAAAGCCAAGAAGTATTTTGTAGAAGCTGGCTACACAGAAGATGATGTACTTAGAATGAATAATTTCAGTATTAAAGATGTGTACTTGAAGAATAGAGGAGAATTCAGTAAAGTTTCATGGAGAAGGATTATTTGGAACAATGCTAGATTACCAAAATGGATATTTATGGGATATTTGGCTGCTCACAGAAGACTCTAAACGAGAGACAAATTGAAAAGGTGGGGATGTGTAGAAGATGACTCATGTCCATTATGCAATGCAGAAGCAAAGACCATTAATCACTTATTCTATGTATGCCCATTCTCAAAGACAATATGGGCTGCTATGTTGCGATGAATGAAGATTGTTAGACCAGTAATGGATTGAGAACATGAGCTTCAATGGGCTGAACAACACTGTCGTGACAGGAGTGCAACTGCTGAAATCTATAGGATGATGTTGACTGGTAGCATATACTATCTTTGGCTAGAAAGGAATGCTAGAGTCTTTCAAGAAATAGAGAGAACTGCTGAAGCAATTACTAGAAGTTTAGCACAAGATATACATTGTAGAGGAAATATAAAGAAATGTTTGAAAAAGAAGTTGATTGAAGTGAACTCCTATCCTACTGTTTAGTGAAATGTATAGATAGAGATACAGGGAGAGTAGAGGAAAGGAAGAAATAGCTTAGTCTAGGGCGTATGTCCAGAACAAGCTATAGCAAATCAGTGTAATTGTTACTTGGTAATAAAAGTTTTAGTTACCAAAAATAAAATAAAAATAAAGAATAAACATTAACAATTGACGTCCTTGCATCTAGCCAGATTATTGACAATTTCGTCCATTTAGGCAGATAACTTTCATTATCTCATCAAAAAATGATTACTCCCACTTGGACTATTTCCCATTCGTTGTCATAAATATTTCACGGAATATTAATTTAAGGTGTGGTGCAAGATGTTTTTGTCACACCTATAATGTAAGATTTTACTAATTAATATAATTACCTTGCACACGAATTATTTTTTACAATATTGTGTTTTGAAAGTTATACCTTATTTATTATATTTAGACATTTGTAAATAAACTACTCATGCAAAGGTTTCTGTATATCGTGCTGTTAGGAAGTAAAATTTTCTATTATGCTTGATCCTTATTTTAGTTCAAAATTTTCTTTTGAATCAAATTTGATATTAATATGTAAATCTGTATATAAATTTTTGCTTGATCTTATAAAAAAAAAACTATAAATAAATTGCACTTACATATTATGAATTATGAATCGTTAGTATGTTTTCAGATTCTTCTTAACTGCCTCTTTGCACTTCCGTCACTCTCCATAGGTGAGGGAAAGAAAAATAGGAACTCATGATAACCCTAATAAAGCACTAAAATTGGTGTGTGGGTTGAAGTTGACATAAATTGGATGAATTAAATCGAACAGCTACTGGAAAAAATTTGTGCACGTGAATTTCTATTGAAAGATGTTATTCATTATTTCATGTCTTAGGAAGGCTTAATAAGGCTAAAGATGATTTAGGGACTCTAATTAAAAGTCAGTATATAAATGTTATTCATTGATAGTTGGTTCGTTTTCCTGTTAGTTCAGTATATAAATGCACATGGGTTATCAGGTTTGTGTATTTATCAATGGATGCTTTAACATACATATAGTATGTATTAAAAATGTTCTTCCATGATGATTAATTTCAAGTTTTGCAGATTAAAACTATTACAGGGAACCCCGAAAATGAGTTTATCTACTAAGATTGAGGACAAATAAAATATATATATATGGAATCAAGGATAGTTTTGCATGAGTGGTATTTGATAACTATTACATGGTATAAAATTGTTTGTTTCCTTGTTTACAAATTAGATATAATGTACTACAAATGCACCTATAAAAAAGTGCAATTTATGCAAAAGCGGTGACAAGAACAAATCAAAATTTTGAGAAAGAAAAATATATTTACCAAAGCTGAGTGCCATTTCAAACATAATTAGGTGCTCATGCAGATAATAACACAAAATCGTCATTAATGTTACTTGGTTGATCAAGCATTAGAAGTTAGTTTATTAACTTTTGATTGGAAAGTTCCAAAGTAAGTACCATCTTGAGCTAACTATATCTTGAACAAATTTTCAATTATTTGACTCTGGTAGAAACTAATTATTCATGGAAAGGAGATTCAAGAGAACCGCATGACGAGGTATGTATTGGGTAGCACTACCATTAGTTTGTAGTAATAGTATCTTGGCCTTTGCAATACTCTCTATTTATCTCTTTTGTTCATAGTGAAAATACTGATAGCAACTTAGGATTGTGGGTAGAAAATGAAGCGTTAATAAGGCGTATGCTTGAGTTTGATTTTATAACTGTATTTAAAGGAAGTGAAAGAAAAGAAAATATTTGCGTCTAGCGAGGTAATATATATTGTTCTATGTTTTTCATTATTATCCAAGGTTGTGAACTACTTCCTCCGTTTCATATTAAATGAGGTAATTTGACTCGGTACGGAGTTTAAGGGGAAAAAGAAAGACTTCTGAAATTTGTGGTCTTAAAAGCTTAAGGGGTAAAGCTTTGTGGGGCCATGACTTTTGTGTGGTTATAAAAACTTCTGATTAAGGGTAAAATGAGGAGTTTAAAGTTGAATTATTTCCAAATTTAAAAATGTGTCATTTATTTTGAAACAGACTAAAAAGGAAAGTATCTCATTTAATATGAAACAGAAGGAGTAATATTTATTCTAAACCATAAGTCATGTAGGTGCAACATTAGACACAACCAAAACAACTTCACAATTCAAAATAGAAAGAATTACAAGAAAATACACATGCCTTCATACCATAATAAAAAATGACCCATGTTTTTAAGGTTTACCCATCCTAGCCCATATTGTACATATTTTGAAAGCGCTAGCAAATTCAAAATATGTGTTCTTACAACCATTGCTTCTAAAAACTATGGAATTAAATTTGTCTTCTTACAACATTGCTTTCGCTCTCTTCTTCTCACATCCTCGACATGTACTTCAAGAGGCTGTATATTTTCTGCTTCTCCTCTTGTGTCACCTGGTTGGAATGTAAGAAAATTGAAGAGTAGAAGTCCACCATTAAAGACCATTCAAAACTTTGCTTTCGAAAATGAGGTTTTTTTTTTTAGTTTTTTGGATTGGGTGTTGTTCCAATTGTTTGAAAATATAAAAAGGAGTTCAAAATTTAAATTTGAAGTGATTTGGAGTAGATTTGAGCAACATTTAAATTAAATTTCAGAGAAGACGCAAGGAAGAATACGAAGTCAGTTTTTTGTATAAGTATGCATAATCTTGTATAATAGTGTATATGAGTGTATAAACACTTCTTATACACTATTATACACTTTTATACACATTTATACAAGCGTCTGTAGACGAACTTCTTCCACGATTTTCAGTTGCAATCTTGTTCAAAACCAGTCCAAATGAAATGACTTCAAATTTTATATACAACCTCCTTATATTATTTCTAACAAGTCTAAATAACACCCACTCCAAATTTCTCTCAGAATCAAATTCGGAATTTAAACCCACATGTTTAAGCTTGTTAAAAATCTAATTTTCACCACCCAAATGGATTTTGTTTGTTGAACTAATATTTGAGTCACAATTACTGATTCGAATATTAACTTAAATGCTTGAGGAATCCTTTCTAAAAATTAAATAGTAATTTTGAGAACCTATTGGAGTTGGATGTTGAGTTTTAGCCTATTATTTTTAGGCTAATTGATTGTAAATTGAAATATGGGCTATAAAATTGAAAAGCATGAATCCCAGTTGTTCTAATGTGAAATTCCCCCTTCAAAATATTGGGCCGCGCATCATCTAGTTATACTTAGAACAAGGTGAGACGTGGGTTACAGACATGAGACTAGAATTGTTCAAAATCAAACTGAAACTGTTAACCGAACCGAATCGATGGCTTATTGGTTTATTGGTGTCGGATTGTCGGAATGTGGTAAATGGATTGAGATTTTATAATTAAAGACTTAACGATTTGGGGGCAAATTACTCAATTTTCTTATCGGGTAAACTATTAACCCGTTAAAATTTGTTATAGTCAAACTTTTACCTCTATGTATATAAAGTACTGTTGAAACTCTAAATGGTTAAATCCTTAATTTCTATTTTCTAATTCTCAATTGTCTGCCGCCACTAGAGGCAGAGAATTCGTCATTCTCGTCTTTCTCTTGAGTTGAGAATTGAGAAGTCGAAAAATCGAAATCTGAATTATTAATACGTGTATTTTTATATTTAAACTTTTACCTTTATGTAAATAAAGTACTATTGAAAACTTAAATGGCTAAATCCTTAGTTTCTATTTTCTAATTCTCGATTGTCTGCAGCCACTAGAGACTGAGAAGTCGTCGTTCTCGTCTCTCTCTTGAGCTGAGAACTGAGAAGTCGAAAAATCGAAATCTGAATTATTAATACGTGTATGTCTGTAATTGGTTAATACGTGTATGACATCAAAGGTGGAACAAGAATTTTAAGTTTATGGGCTCCTACACAAATCTTAAGTTAATATACAATAATAACTGGATTAACGAATTGGGTTCCAAGCTAAATATTCTTATATATCTAATAAATGTTTCAATACAAATACCGTATCTAGATAAAAGTTATTGCATTCACAGAAACCTGTATCTAACACACTGGATCCGCCCCTATATGACAGTATGAGTGGTCTTGAAGACTCTTCAATTCAAAAATATCGTTTGATTAAATCTTAGATGGTATTAAAAATTTGGTATTGAATTGAAACAGTTTGGTATTGATTGAATGGTTGTTCAACTTTTTTATTTGGTTTAGCCAATAAGCCGCCCAATAATTATTAATCTGATACCAATCCGTCCGTTGTCTTATTGGATGGCTGACGAATTACTATATGTATAACCCGATAACCGTTAAACCGAACCATTAAGTGTAATTATCCTCCCAATCCACCCGATAAGTACCCTTGCATGAGACGTTATTGTACCTCGTAAGTCCTAAGAATAAAGTGAATCAATAAACATTCTTTTAATACTATTCCAATAGTTTTGTACGTTTCTCTTCAAGAACTAGATGATTATTAAGTTTGGATATGGTGGAAAATTTTCATTATGAGTTTATTGGATCACTTATCAAATGGTAACCTATTTTACGATTTAATACGCATGAGTTATTTTATGAGTTATATTCATTTATTTCCTTATGTAGCTTATCCCAAATATTATGGGAAAGATTAATTATTTACGGAGCGACGGGCTTACCTTTTCCATCTTGTTTCTCTCAGAGATTATTGTTGAGAGTGAGCCCGTTGGTGAGCATCCTGTTATTCGTGAAAGCGAAAGTATTATTTACTTCTGGTTTATTCTAAAATTTAGATAACAATTAAACTTATATTGTGGTTTTAAAGATATGTGATTTCATTCAATACTGATTGATAAATATGAAAGCAAATGACAGAATTAAACAATAAATAAATCAAACCAGCGTTCAAATAGAGCTTCAGCCTCGAGTCAAGATACCCTCGAGCTGATATGTATAAGAACAGTAAGAGATGGGATAAACAGATGAACAATAACACAAGTAAGAAAGAGAATTGTATTTAATCTCTGTGAATGATGATGCCTTACAAATGATTAGAACCTCTCTTTATATAGCAGAAGAATTCTACTTGAAGTATAACTCTAATTACAGTAGAAAATCACATAATTAGCTAATTAACCGCTTTTGATTTGATCTGTTCCGAGATTTATGCCATGATCCTCGACCAATCACGGATATCTCGCTCTTCCGTTACTGATCCATTTCCGACATTACTCGGAGCCTGTCTCACTTGGCTTCGATTAATACTGATGTTTTATACGTCAATACCACACAAGAGGAGGGGGTGATTTGTGTGGTGTCGACGTATAAAACATCAATTGGTATCAGAGCAGGTTATCCTTGAAAAGGCTAACACCTTGGAAGAGATCAAAATGAGTGCACCACCTGAAAACTGGGAGGGTCAATCAACTGCAAGGCCACCACCCTTTAATGGCCAGTATTACTCCTGGTGGAAGAACATGATGAAGGACCACTTGATTGGAGAAGACTATGAACTCTGGGACATAGTCACTGATGGTCCTCTAGCCACCATGAAGAAGACTGCTGAAGGAATATATGTACCAAAAACTAGGGTTGACTGCACTGAGGATCTGAAGAAATGGGAGAAAAATGCTAAGGCCAAAAAATGGCTAGTTTGTGGACTAGGTCCAGACGAGTATAGTAGGATTCAAAGCTGCACCACTGCCAAAGAAATGAAAACCTCTACTATACTCTCAGAATGAAAAGATCAAGAGGTACTCTACTATACTCTCAGAATGAAAACTTCACTATGAAAGAAGGAGAGACAATCCAAGAGATGTACACAAGGTTCACAACCTTGACAAATGAACTTAAGTCTCTTGGTAGAGTCATTCTTAAGGAGGACAGGGTCGAGAAGATCCTGACAAGGGTCTTACCAATTTCCTGGGAAAGTAAAATCACTGCTATCCAGGAATCCAAAAATATGGCAACCCTCAGATTGGACGAGCTAATTGGAAACCTTACTGCCTATGAACTCAGAAGGCAGACAATGAAAATGGATGCTCCAAAGAAGGAAAGGAGTCTAGCACTGAGAATCACTGAGGGAGCAGATCTGGAGGAAGACGAGATGGCCATGATTACCAAAGAATTCAGAAACTTTCTCATAAGGAAGAAGGGCATCTCTAGAGGTGGAAACTACAACAAAACAAAAGCTCCAGAAAGGCCAACCAACGAGGGATGCTACAAGTGTGGATAGACTGACCACCATATCAAGAACTATCCTCAGTGGGAAGTTGAATGGAAAAAAGAGAGATTTGAAAGAAGGAACAGGAAGAAGGAACTGGTCCAACCCAAGAAAACCACAACAAAAGCTATGGTTGCTGCTTGGGGGAAAGTTCAGATAAAGAATCAGAAGATGGTGAGAATGAAGAACAGGCTCTCATGGCAATTGGAGAATCTGACGAGGAACATATGAAGAACCATATGTAAGTATATCCCATCTCAAAAACAAAATAAAGTTCTTATCTAAAGAAAAACTTTCTAAGTTGCTACTTGATTTCATGGATGATTCCGAAGAAACAACCAAAGAGAAAGAACAACTCTCTAAAGAGTGTGCAATGCTAAAAGCAAATTGCACGAACCTGGAAATCATATTAAGTGAATCTGAAAAGAAAAACACTGTCTTGATGAACCAGGTTCATCCACTTGAAACTAAGATTCTAGAGCTAAAATCTGAAAATTTAAAATTAAAGCTAGGATCTAGTAAAAAGATTGTTGATCATTCTCATATCATGTTAGAAGAAAATGTGGGAAAACTAAAAGATAAGATGTATACCAAGGATGAACAGATAAGGACACTTAAAGAAGAACTTGGTAAAGTCAAACATGAATTAGATCGAACTTGTAAATGGAATAAATCCTCTGATGCCTTGACATGGCTTCAAGAAAATCATAGTAGCAACCGGAGAGGACTTGGCTTTGGGAGTCAATTGCCCAAGTGGGACCCCAAAAGCAAGTATCTCACTCTCGCTGAGAATAAAATTTGCACCCATTGTGGTAAGACTGGTCATTACAAAATTGAGTGTACTGCAAAAGAGCAGGTCAGTCGAAGAAATGAGAGTTTTGTTAAAAAGAAAAACTGGTTACCAAATTGGGCCAGAAAAAGCTTAATTCATCCTTTCTCTCATAGAAAAGGACCCAAACTAGTTTGGGTTCTTAAGACTAACCCCTGATTTTTTTTTGTAGGTTCAAGTGAGAGGAAGCAGCCAAATTTGGTACTTGAATAGTGGATGCTCAAAGCATATGACAGGGAACAAGGAACAGTTCCTTTCACTTGAAAACCTTAAAGGAGGAAATGTCTCCTTTGGAAATGGAAAGAAAGGTGAAATTATTGGGGTTGGTAAGGTAGGTAAGGATGACACACGTTCCATCGAACATGTGTGCTTGATAGATGGCTTGAAATACAGCATGATCAGTGTGTCATAATTGTGTGACAGAGGTAACCTGGTTGCTTTCACTTCCACAAAATGCTTTGTGATTAACCTGCTTACTGACAAGATTGTTTTGTAGGAAAAAAGAATGAATAACATCTATGTCATAGACTTGTCCACACTGTCTGAAAATGAAATCACTTGCTTAAGTGTGTTGGACAGTGATCCCCTCCTTTGGCACAAACGACTTGGTCACGCGAGTCTAAATCAGCTTAACAAATTAGTCTATAAGGACTTAGTGGTAGGGCTTCCTAATATTATGTTCAAGGAAGACAAAGTTTGTGAGGCATGTTCAAGAGGGAAGCAGGTAAGATCCTCATTCAAAAGCAAAAAAATGGTCAGTACCACCAGGACGTTGGAACTGGTTCATATGGACCTTTGTGGTCCTATGAGAACCCTGAGCAGAGGTTGTAAGAAATATGTAATGGTGTTAGTTGATGACTACTCAAGGTTCACTTGTACCTTATTTCTGACATCTAAAGATGAAGCATTTGATATGTTTACTTCATTTGTTAGAAAAACTCAAAAATAGTTAGGAAATCAACTAGCATCAATAAGATCTGACCATGGTACTGAATTTGAGAATGCAAAGTTTGCTGAGTTCTGTGATGAACATGGTATAAATCACAACTTTTCTGCCCCTAGAACCCCACAACAAAATGGGGTTGTTGAAAGAAAGAACAGAACTCTTGAAGATATGGCTAGAACCATGCTTCTTTCTAGCAAACTACCCCACAGCTTCTGGGCAGAAGCAATAAACACTGCATGCTACATAATAAATAGATGCATGACCAGGCCACTGGTAGAGAAACCTCCTTATGAATTACTTAAAGGGAGAAAGCCCAACATATCTCACCTTAGGGCTTTCGGATGCAAGTGTTTTGTGCACAACAATGGAAAATATTCCCTAGGTAAATTTGATCCGAGAAGTTATGAGAGAGTATTCTTGGGATATTCATCACATAGTAAAGCTTATAAAGTATATAATAAAAGAACTATGTGTGTAGAAGAGAGTGTGCAATTTATCTACCAAAGCATAGATTTAAGCATTTGCTCAGGCTTTAAACTATGGAGCAAGGACAAGTAAATTCCATCTTCTCTTGACTTGTGCCTTCCAGTTTAAAGCCTGAGCAAATGCTTAACAGCAGAAGTTTAAGTAGAAGATGGAATTTACTTGTCTCTTGACTTGTGCATGGAAAAGATAACATGTATACCCAATTAACCCAATATCTCTGTAACTTCAACTCTTCAGGCTTACACTCCCTAAAAGCTAATTCTTGGGATGTGTATACATGCCAAAACAGTCTAACATGTACAGCCACTCTGAAAGCACTCTTCCATTAAAATCATCTTATTTTAATGGCCAAATACATATACAGCCCATTAAACTTGGCCTAATTTTTCATTTTGGCACTTTAACTAAGTCTTGTTCCATTTTGGCCTTTTAACTCCATTTCTTTTGTTCCACTTTAACATAAAAACTGATTAGATTCCGTGTGTGATTTTCCTCACCCTTTAGGCGCGTGAGAGTCGTTTTTCTGCCAAATACATACACAGCCCATTAAACTTGGTCCCAATTTTTTATTTTAGCACTTTAACTAAGTCTTGTTCCATTTTGGCCCTCCAACTCCATTTTTAATGTTCCACTTTAACACAAAAACGGACTAGATTCCGTGTGTGATTTTCCTCGCCCTTTAGGCGTGTGAGAGTCGTTTTTTTTTGCCCAATTTCATACTCCAACGGTAACAAATTTATCTTGCCATCATATTTAATCCCCTATCTATGTATTTGGCCTTCTATCTTCATTATTTCCTTCCACATTTCTCATTTCTCATTGCCCCATGTAGGGGTGTTCATAAAAACCTAAAAAATCAAACCAAACTGATCAAAAAAATCGATACTTTTTAGGTTTGGTTTGATTTGGTTTTGGTTTTAAATTTTAAAAACCGATCAAATTTGGTTTGATTTTGGTTTTAATAAAAAAATAACCGAAAAAAACGAATCAAAATGACTATAAAATAGCTATTTAAATTTATTATTACACCTATATATTGAACATGTAGTCGCCGGAATATGCATATTGTTTTTAATTGAGTACTTTAATTATTCAGCACACGCTACTTGTTTTTGCTGGAGTCTTTTTTTTGTGCTAAAGTGGAACAAAACAAATGGAGTTGGAGGGCCAAAATGGAACAAGACTTAGTTTGATATGGCTGATATGACAATATTTGATTGGATGTAATTACACATCAGATTTATGTGAAATCATGCGCTACTGAAGTCAGTTTTTGTGTTAAAGTGGAACAAAGAAAATGGAGTTGAAGGGCCAAAATAGAACAAGACTTAGTTAAAGTGCCAAAATGAAAAATTGGACCAAGTTTAATGTGCTATGTATGTATTTGGCCTATTTTAATTATGTGTTACATCTAGTTCGCAATGCTGCGAGGACACTAATCATCGCTGCGCCTACACACACTCAACCATCAACGTACTTTAAACTGTTATAGCATGTTGCCTTTGCTTCCCATTTATTTTTAGGTAACTACCATTAACCCTTATTATATAAGTTATACCTACAATTACCGTTTAGGTGACCCAATTGTGTAAATATTTTTTATACCATCGCTTCATAAAACTTGACTCATTTGAAATATGTATAATACAGAACATAAATAAATTCCAAGGAAAACTTGACCGTTATAGTGACATGTTATCATAGAGGAGATCCGCAATGTAACAAGGAGATCTTTTTAAAAAATGGTACCTTAATCATCTTCGTGAATGCCAACATGAGCGTATGAGTTGAAATATGCCGTATCAAACTCTGTACAAGGAGGTGTAGGTTTTTCCCTTTCTTCCTCCTCGTATTCGTTCTGCTGTTGATGCTGTTGCCATTGAGAAACCCTAGGAGCACCGTCACTGCCAGTAACGCCGCTTCTACGGCCACGTGACCTGCCGCGGCTTCCCCTACGTACTCTATGAGCGCTTGAGATTCCGGCGGAGGCGGAGGCGGCGCCGTCGTGGTGGTAGCCGTTTGTGTAACCGCCGTCTGTTGGTTGGAACATTTTTTGTCCCCGCGAGCTCCTCTGAGTGTCAGTCTATCACTCTCTGTCCCACCGGCCCAAGCTATAATATTAAGACAGAACAGAAACAGAAGGAGAAGGGCAAACTCGTGCGTTTGAATGAGGAAAAAGGTTCAAATTTACCCTTGTATTATCCAGATTGTTACTTTTGGTCCATAGATGTTTTTGCCAGTAACAAATTATCTCCAACTTATCATTGTCAATGTCAATGTGAAATAAGTAAACCGGAGATTAGCATCTATACTCGTTTTTTGGGCAACGTTTTAATTTATACCCGTTTTATAAAAAAAATTACAAGTGCACTCACTTTCGCATAAACTTTAAGCATACGAGCCTAAAGTAGCAAAGACAATCACGCAAACTTCAGCATTCTACTAGACGTCTAAACTTAAGCATTCTACTAACTGAAGTTATGTTCTCTATTTGTTGAACTTCAGCATGTTTTAGCTGAAGTTTTGTCCTGGATTCAATAGTTTTGTCGTAAAACTTTTTAAAAAACTTCAGCAGAAGATGTTAGAAGTTATTTAGTTCATTTGTAAAAAATTCAGCACTAAATAAGTTGAAGTTTTGTTCTGGATTCATTCGTTTTGTCATAAAAGCTTTTTCAAAAACGTCAGCATAAGACGCTGAAGTTATTTAGTTCATTTGTAAAAACTTAAGCACTAAATAAGTTGAAGTTCTATTGTCAAGTGTCATATTAATCCAAACTCCTTAAACATACGATTAAACACTGAAATTTCGACAAGAAATACTGGTTCTAAGAGCTAGTCTTACAGGATAATCTGATGACGATGTCAACTGATTTTTTTATCCCTTTTAGGCTCCCTATTTGTTAGTAAGGCTAAAGAAAGGAGCAAGAAAGGAGCGCACAGGTAGCAGGAAGAAGGAGGCGTCCGAAGTTGTAAAAAATTAGAGTATAGGTTAAATAATCTATACTATATTAAAAGCACGAAGTACCCTTAGCGAAATGTCGTTCGCCTTTTTTACCCTTTAAAATTAGAGTTTAAATTAGACAAAATAGTCTTTTAATTATTATCCTAATATTTATTTAGTTATCTCCCTCATATTTAGGAATAGACATTTAATTGTTTTCCTTATATTTAGGAATAATCATTTTAACTATTTTTTCAATATTTAAGACTTCGAAACTAATTAAAATTTTAAATATCAATTCACTCCTTATTCCAACTATATACAAACTTCTACACGAAAAATTTAAAATAAAGAAAGGTTGTAGCTATATATATATTCTTTCCTTACAAAATTCATTACTTCTAACACCAAAGATTTAAGCAATAACACTAAGCTAAATATTAAAACGAACTGACTTAAATATTCTTACCATATATTAGGAACTTGACTCTAGATGTTGTATCAATTTAAAATCTAAGAGCTAAAATAAATTAAAATAAATTCAATTTAAGGAATTTATTTAATGACAAGTAAAAGAAGGGTGGACAATACTTTATATTGGAAAGGAACGATTTTTCTTATTATATTTTGATTAATGGAATATAAATTGCGCGTCAATCGGTAATTATATACTCATTGTCATTATTTAACATTTCCCTTATATTTTAACATTTTTAATTAATTAAATTTTATGCATTAAATCCTTCACTATTTGAATTGTATATAAATTTTTAATATTACATATATTATCCGAATTCTTTTCTTATTTAAATTATGTAAATTTTTGTTTTATAACTCAAATTTTAATATGATATCTATATAATTATTTTAAATATATTTACTCATTGAGATAGGGTATACGTGCAAACCCTAAGACTAGTTTTAAAGATATGGGTATATGTTAAATGATGGCGTCCCATGCAATTTTTACAAGTAAACTTTACATGTCCAGAAAACCAATTTATCTTAAATTTTGACGTAAGATTACCTTAAGATTGACAAGACTTATTCTAGATAAAATTAGTTCTATTATAAATTAAAGATTGTAAAGTAAAAAAAATCAAAGATAAATTTATATATTATTCAACTTCAAACTAATGTAAATAATAAACTGAAACTCCTCTATTAATAAAAGAAAGGAAGCAGCTGCGAAGCTTTTCAAATAGCAGCTGCAAGGCTTTTCAGGAAGCAGCTGCGAAGCTTTTGAGCTGCTTGTAAGTTGTCTACATAAGCTGCTCGCAACCTGCCTATTTAATAAGAAGTTGGTGCAAATCATTTCATTGAGTTGCTTGCAACCTGCCTGCATCAGCTGCTTGTAGATAAACTTCAATAGAGTACTAAACGATAATCTTCTTCAAGAAAATTATCTATCGCGGAGTAATAAATGGACATCCACAATATAATATTTTCTTAACACTCCCCCTTGGATATTCATTTAAAAGGTAATATGCCTCGTTAAAACCTTACTAAGAAAAATCCTTTGGAAAATGTTCTAGTGATGAAAAAGAGTACACAAATTTAGTACTACGCATTTCTAACTACCTCATAAAAAACCTTACAAGAAAAGCCTCACGGGAAAAACCTTAGTAAGGGAAAAAGAGTACAACGCGTATTTCACTCCGCTAATGTTGAGTATCCGCATTCCAATCTTGTATACCATCTTCTCAAAAATTGAAGTTGGCAAACATTAGTGAATAAATCTGCCGGATTATCCCTCAACGGATTTGTTGCACATCAATGTCACCATTTTTCTGAAGATGGAGTGTGTAGAATAATTTTGGTGAAACGTGCTTCGTTCTATCTCCTTTTATAAATCCTCCCTTCAATTGGGCTAAGAATAGAATAATTTTGGTGAAATGTGCTTCGTTCTATCTCCTTTTATAAATCCTCCCTTCAATTGGGATAAGAATACAACATTGACTTCGTATAAAATTGTGGATCTTTTATTACATTCCAAACCACATTTTTCTCGAATAAAATGAATCACTGATCTCAACCATATACATTCCCACTTGCTTTATGAATAGCTATTATCTCAGCATGATTTGAAGAAGTGGCAATAATATATTATTTTGTGGAGCACCATGATATGATAGTACCTCCACATGTAAGTGTAACGACCCGACCGGTCGTTCCGAGAAGTGTAGCCCTGTTTCCCCTATTTCTACTTTATTATGTGTTGTTCAGCTCTTTTATGCTGTGATGGGTCGGTTGGTTCGGGTTTGGAGTGGTTGTGGAAAAAAATGAGACACTTAGTCTCTTAAGTTGGTTAAATAGTTGGAAAAGTCAACCGGAAGTTGACTTATAGGTATATGATCTCGGAATGTGGTTTTTATGATTTGGATATCTTCATTAGGTGATTTGGGACTTGAGAGTGTGTTCAGAGTGTTATTCGAAGGTCCGTTGTAGAATTAGGATTGAATTGGCGAAATTGTTTTTGGCGATTTTCGGTCGGTAATGCAAAATTTGCTATCGAGATCGGAATGGAATTCCGAAAGTTGGAATAGGTTCGTAGGGTCGTTTGTGATGTGTGAGCAAAATTTTAGCTCTTTTGGACGTGGTTTGGTTGCTTTCGGCATCGTTGATGAGTTTCGAAAGTTCAGAAATCCTTTGGCTTGAAATTCGAGTTAATTTGGTGTTTTGATGTTGTTTTGGGTGTTCCGAGGGTTCGACTAAGTTCTGGTGATGTTATAGGAGGTGTTGGTATTTTTGGTTGAGGCCCCGAGGGGCTCGAGATGATTTCGGATGGCCATCAGAGAGTTTGGAACTAATCTGTTGTGTGCTGCTGTTCTGGTGTTCCGCACCTGCGGAAGGGTGATCGCAGGTGCGGTCATCGCAGATGCGCTTTGGTCATCACAGGTGAGGAGGTTGGTTGGCTGGGGTTGCATCGCAGATGCGGAAGGTAAGTCGCACCTGCGAGCTTGCAAGTCCGGTGGATTGATCGCATGTGCGGAAGGGGGGCTTTAAGTGAAGTACGCAGATGCGGACCCTTGGTCGCAGGTGCGGTATTTGGACCGCAGATGCGGAACCCCTGGGCAGAACATATAAATTCTTGCCTTCGCGAATATTAGCCATTGTTTATCATTTTTGCATATGGCCTGGTGCTTTTGGGAGCATATTGACGAGGGAATCAAAGAGATTTTGGTGGTGGTAAGTTTCATGGACCTAAAACTCGATTTTATGGTAGTATTTAACTGATTAGACATGAAATTAGTGGGATTTAAGGGTTAAATTGGGGGATTAGGGCTTGAAATTGGAGAGTTCAATTTAAGGATTCGAGGGGCCGTTTGTTGTCGGATTTTGATGAATTTGGTATGCATGGACTCGTGAGGGTGTAAGAATTCTAGTTTTGTGATTTTTATCGGATTCTGAGACGTGGGCTCGGGGGTCGAGTTTGGCCAATTTCGGGATTTTTGATGTAATTTGATTATTTTCGCGTGGGATTCGTTCCTTTAGCAAATATTAATGGTGTGAATCTGATTTTGAATAGATTCGGGGTGATTTGAGGTCGAGTCGAGTGGCAAATTCATTGCGGAGTAGATTTTTATCCGGCTTGAGGTAAGTAATGATTGTAAATCTTGTCCTGAGGGTATGAAATCCCAGATTTCACATTTGTATCACTATTTTTGGAGTGGCGCACATGCTAGATGACGAATGTGTGGCGTACACCGTTGGGGATTGTGACTTGCTCCGTCCCGTGGAGACTATTAAGTTGCGTATTTGACTAGAAATCATATGATATTTTGGGTTTTAGAGATTATTACTATGTTTTGAGATGAATGTCGTATTTAGGCCTCGTGCGAAGTTGTTTGGACCCTTAGGGGCTTTTTATTGTTATTTCCTCACTGTGTTGATTTAAGATTTTCACTCAGTCATGCTATTTTTAACTGATTTTGAAACTCATTCTTATTTACACTATTTGATGCATAAAATGATATTTTGGGTTGAGCACCCTGTTTTATTGATAGCCCGAGTGGCTTAAGAGATTTTTGACTGAGTGAGGCCGATGGCTTGTGTTGTAAAGATATTATAGGATCGGGTTGCGCGTCACAACATGTGTGCACTAAGTTATGTTTATGAGAGGTCGAGGGCCTCAGTGATTTGATGCCACGATTTGGCTTGATATATAGCTCTTAGGCTATAGGAGCCCCTCCGAAGTCTATACACCCCCAGTGAGCGCAGGTACCTACTGAGTGCGAGTGCCGAGTGACAAGTGATTGGGAGGCATGAGCGGTTGTGAGGTTTCCTGAGGGGATGATTTCGAATAATTGTGAAGTATACTGAGGGACTAATTCTTAGTGATGTTATGCCCGAGGGGCGGTTTATGATACATGTTTTTGCTTGAGAGGCTATTTATGATTTTTATCACTTTTGCACTAAACTTCTTGAATTTTTATTGAAACTGTTGGAAAACACATTCTCAGATAATTTTTAATGAAAACGGTTTTTAATCGTGGTGATTTAACATATACATTGTTGGAAAGACAGATTGTACTTACTGTGAATTGATGACGTGCTTTCATGTGTTTCTTATTTCTCATATCTTATTTACTTTTATTGCTTACTGAGTTGGCGTACTCACATTACTCCGTGCACCTTGTGTGCAGATTCAAGTGCTAGGGCGGAGTAAGAGATGATTACTTGTCCTAGAGATTTACAGAGATTTGCGAGGTAGTTGCACGCGTCTGCAGCCTTTCCCTTCTCCTTCTTACCATTATAGTGTTTATTTTCCCAAACTTGTATTTCTTTATGCTCATGACTAGCGACTTCGGGATTTTTGGGTTGTACTTAATGTTTAGTATATCGTGTTTGTTTTTGAAATGATTAAACAGAATTTTACGAAAATATCGGATTGGTAATGATTTGAATGAAATGTTTCTTTATGTTATAAGTGTTGAATTGGCTAGCCTAGTATCATGATAGACACCATCACGACAAGGATAGTGTTGGGGTCGTGACAAGTTGGTATTAGAGCCTAGGTTACATAGGACTCACCGGTCATGAGGTTTAGTAGAGCCTTGTGGATAGGTACGGAGGTGTCTGTACTTATCTTCGAGAGGTTGCAGAACCTTTAGGAAATATCTCACATTCTTGATTTCTTCTCGTGCGAATCTGTTGATTCTAGTAACTAAAGTGCTATTGTTTCATTCTCTCACAAATAGTGAGTACACGTGCTACCGGACAAGGCGATAAGCCACCAGAGGGACCTGCGATGGGTCGAGGCCGTGGTTGAGGTAGAGGTGGAGCTTGCACAACTGCCGGGGAAGTACCCATAGACCTGCATGTTATTCCAGATCAGGTCCCAGACAAAAATATTCCAGCGGGACCGGCCTAGGCACCGGTAGTGCCTATTGTTATCCCGGGTCTTCAGGAGACCTTGGTGCAGATTCTGACCGTGTGCACCAGTCTTGCACATGCGATCATTTTTTCCACTACAGTCTCTACTTCTCAGGCCGGGGGAGGCACCCAAACTCCTGCCGCCCTTACACCTAAGCAGGTTGTTCAGGGACTTCAAACACCAGGGGAAGCTCCAGCCCAACCGGTTGCACTTGGTCAGGTTTATGTGATTCCCGTCATGCCAGATGATGAGCAGCGCATGTTGGAGAGGTTTGGTATACTTCAACCTCCGACATTCAGTGGTGCTAAGGGCGAGTATGCCTAGGGTTTCTTAGACAAGTGTCAAAGGATTCTTCGTACAACAGGGATATTGGAGACCAGTGGGGTCTCGTTTACTACCTTTCAGTTCTCGGGAGCTGCCTTTACTTGGTGGGAGGCTTATGAGAGACGTAGGCCTGTTGGTGCAGTGCTCCTTACCTGGCAGCAATTTTCCACTCTCTTCCTAGAGAAGTATGTCCCACAGTCCCGCAGAGAGAGGAGCTGCGCAAGCAGTTTGAGCAGTTGCATCAGGGTGATATGACGATAACGCAGTATGAGATGAGATTTTCAGAGCTTGATCGTCATGCTATTTGGTTGGTCCCTATAGAGAGAGATATGATCAGGAGGTTCGTGGATGGCCTCGCCTATCAGCTTCGTATTCTTGTGATAGAGAGAGGGTATAGGGTGCTACTTTTGAGTAGGTTGTTTATGTTGCGCGAGAGATTGAGTCAATTCGTCGCCAAGAGTGAGATGAGAGGGAGGCCTCGAGGATCTGGTAGTTTTGGTGGTGTTCCTTCAGGTGGACAACTCCAGCACGTCAGAGGCCGTCCATTCAGGCAGGCTCAGCCAAGCCGCTCAGGTTATCATAGTGGATCAGCTGGTCGTGGTCCTCACAGTTCTTATCAGGGGCACCCATCATTCAGTGCTCTTCTAGTCCAGAGTTCATCTCGCACACCATCAGTTTAGGGTTCATACATGTCTAGTTCTTCTAGTGGTTATCCTAGTGCTAGGGGTTTCCTTTAGTCCCCGTCTCCAGCACCAGGGAGTTGTTTCGATTGTGGAGAGTTTGGGAATGTGTGGAGGCAGTGTCCTCTTCGTCATGGTGGTCCGTCTCAACAGAGGGGTTAGCCTTCGACTTCAGCTCCAACTACTTTACCACCTGCCCAGCCAGCTAGGGCGGGGGTCAGGCAGCCAGAGGCCGGCCTAAATGGGGAGGTCAATCGGGTGGAGGTGAGGCCCATTTTTATGCACTTCCAGCCAGACCAGATGCTATGGTCTCAAATGCAGTGATTACAGGTATTGTCTCAGTTTGTCACCGTGATGCTTCCGTATTATTTGATCTTGGTTCCACGTATTCCTATGTTTCATCATATTTTTCCCATTTTCTGGATATGCCCCGTGAGTCCTTAGTTACGTCTGTTCATGTGTCGACTCCTGTGGGCGATACTATTGTTGTGGACCGCGTGTATCGGTCATATGTGATATCTATTGGGGGTCATGAGACCCGAGTGGATCTGTCATTGCTTAGCATGGTTGACTTTGATGTGATATTGGGCATGGATTGGCTATCTCCGTGTCATGTTGTTCTAGATTATCATGCTAAGACCGTGACCTTAGCGATGTCGGGATTTCTGAGGGTTGAGTGGAGAGGTTCTATTGATTATGTGCCTAGTAGGGTGATTTCATACCTGAAAGCTCAGTGCATGGTGGAGAAGGGGTGTATATCGTATTTGGCTTTTGTGAGAGATGTTAGTGCTGAGACTCCCACTATTGATTCTGTTCATGTAGTCCGTGATTTTTAGGACGTATTTCCTGCAGACCTGCTGGGCATGCCGCATGACAAGGACATTGATTTTGGTATTGATTTAGTGCCAGGTACTCATCCTATTTCCATTCCACCATATCGTATGGCACCGATGGAATTGAAAGAGCAGCTTTAGGAACTCCTAGATAAGGTGTTTATTCGGCCTAGTGTGTCACCTTGGGGTGCACCAGTGTTATTTGTGAAGAAGAAGGATGGTTCCATGAGAATGTGTATTGACTACAGGCAATTGAACAAGGTTACAGTCAAGAATAAGTATCCTTTGCCTCACATTGATGATTTGTTTGACCAGCTTCAGGGATCTAGGGTGGTCTCTAAGATTGATTTGAGATTCGGGTATCATCAACTGAAGATTCGGGATTCTGATATTCCTAAGACAACTTTCAGGACCCGTTATGGCCACTATGAGTTTTGGTGATGTCTTTTGGGTTGACCAATACACCAAAATCGTTTATGCATCTGATGAATAGTGTGTTTAAGCCACATTTGGATTCCTTCGTTATTGTGTTCATTGATGACATCATGGTGTATTCTCGTAGCCAGGAGGAGCACGCTCACCATTTGGGGTTGTATTGCAGAGATTGAGGGAAGAGAAGCTTTATGCAAAGTTCTCCAAGTGTGAGTTTTGGCTTGGCTCAGTAGCTTTCTTGGGGCACGTGGTATCCAGTGAGGGTATTCAGGTTGACCCGAAGAAGATAGAGGCAGTTCAGAGTTGGCCCAGACCGTCCTCAGCTACAGATATTAAGAGCTTCCTCAGTTTGGCGGCATATTACCGTCGCTTTGTGGAGGGGTTTTCTTCTATTGCTTCGCCCTTGACCAAATTAACCCAGAAGGGTGCTCCGTTCAGGTGGTCGGACGAGTGTGAGGAGAGCTTTCAGAAGCTCAGGGATGCTTTGACCACAACTCCAGTGTTAGTATTGCCATCAGCTTCAAGTTCATATACCGTGTATTGTGATGCCTCGAGGGTAGGCATTGGTTGTGTTTTGATGCAGGAGGGTAGGGTGATTTCCTATGCCTCGCGCCAGTTGAAGACTCATGAGAAGAATTATCCGGTGCATGATCTTGAGTTAGCAGATATTGTTCACGCCTTAAAGATTTGGCGTCATTATTTGTATGGGGTTCATTCTGAGGTTTTTACTGATCACCGTAGTTTGCAGCACTTGTTTAAGCAGAGGGGTCTGAATTTGCGTTAGCGGAGATGGTTGGAGCTTCTCAAGGACTATGATATCACTATTCTATACCATCCGGGGAAGGCAATATATTGGCCGATGCCTTGAGTCGCCGAGCAGAGAGTTTGGGGAGTGTAGCATATCTTCCAGCAGCAGAGAGACCTTTCGCACTTGATGTTCATGCCTTAGCGGGCCAGTTTGTGAGGTTGGATCTATCGGAGCCCCGCCGGGTATTGGCTTGCGTAGCCTCCAGGTCTTCTCTTTATGACCGTAACAGAGAGCACCAGTATGATGACCCACACTTGCTCGTTCTTCAGGATATGGTCCGGCGAGGTGATGCCAGGGATATAGTTATTGGTGATGATGGTGTGATGAGGATGCAGGGTCGGATATGTGTGCCTAATGTAGATGGGCTTTGGGAGTTGATTCTCGAGGAGGCCCACAGCTCACGGTATTTTATCCATCCGGGTGCCGCGAAGATGTATCAGGATCTGAGACAACATTATTAGTGGAGGCGGATGAAAAAGGATATTGTTGGATTTGTAGCTCGGTGTCTCAACTTCCAGCAGGTCAAGTATGAGCACCAGAGACCCGGTGGATTGCATCAGAGGTTGGATATTCCGGAGTGGAAGTGGGAGCGGATCACCATGGACTTTATAGTTGGGCTCCCATGGACTTCGAGGAAGTTCTGATGCTATTTGGGTTATTGTGGATCGGCCACCAAGTCTGCGCACTTCATTCCTGTTGATACTACTTATACTTTGGAGTGGTTAGCTGAGATTTATATCCATGAGATTGTCCGACTGCATGGTGTTCCAATTTCCATCATTTCTGACAGAGGTACTTAGTTCACATCGCAGTTTTGGAGGGCCGTTGAGTTGAACACAACTTTTCATCCTCAGACGGACGGGCAGTTCGAGCGCACTATTCAGATACTAAAGGACAATTGTGTTATTGATTTTGGGGGTTCATGGGGCCATTTTCTGCCACTCGCGGAGTTTGCATATATTAACAGTTATCAGTCGAGTATTCAGATGGCTCCATATGAGGCACATAACATATTTTTTCTAAGTGAAAGGTCGTGAACACACTTTGTCTTAGTAATCAGAACTTTGTCTTATAAAACTACAAAAAAATATAGGTACTTTTTTTTCGTTTATATTCTTTCTGTATCTTTCTTCGACTTGCTAATGACTGACATAATTGTTATATGACTTATATTATGTAAGTTATTTAATTTTATAAACTCTTTTATACCTGAATTTATATAAAAAGAGATGTTTCACCGCGCGAAGCACGGATTGATTAACTAGTTCATTATATTATTTATATGAAATTGAAACAGTCCATTCAAAAAATAACCAGAACCCATCTTGAAGAAAGCACTTGTCAATTGTCATTCAGTATTGATAGTAGTATCCATGCTTAAACAGAGGAGAAATCGTGAAGTAAAGCAATAGAGAGACAGGTCAACAGAAATAGGAAAAAGATGTAAAATTTCTATAACAACTCGGAAAGTAAATACTTCACAATTCACATAATGGTGAACAGGAAATGTAACGAGCAGGAAGGTGATTCAAGCCAACAGTGATCAACCTCCAGAACCACACACGGATAGTTTTCAACTTCACAATGATTGGATAAATATAACACAAACAGGTTCTTTGTTGGAATAAGTTAAGAACAGACTGCATACAAAAATGAAATGCGGCGACTCCTTATTAGAGGACATTCTGTTTGTCCATGATCCCAAGCTCCGAGAAACGTCATGCCTGGATCTCTCATGTAGAAAGGATGAAATAAATAAGACGAAACAGATAAAGAGACTACTAGTAAGATTTTACAATACTCCATATACTGTAGTACAACAAATGCCCAACATACCTTAAAAAGAAAAAAGATAGATATTCTCTATTCCGAATCATGTATGAATAATATTTCGAAGTAACAAACAAAACAAAACGAATAATCATGGTGGCATTGTTGATCCGAAGGATACACAAACTTTGACGTAAGATTTACAGGACATTAATTAGACTAAACAAAAGACATTATGTAGAGATAGATGCAGTCTCATGGAATCTTTAATAACAAAATGTGATGACCTAAAAGGTCATCCCGTGTATTACTAGTTAATTTTGTGTTCCGAGGTCATGAAAACCCCCTTCTATCTCACCTCGATTTGCGTGCGCAGCCCAGACGTGTAGCCGGAAAGTCTTTATGTGAAAAATTGAATGGAATGATGATTTTGTTTTGAAATTTGCATTTAAGTTGACTTTGGTCAACATTTTTGGTAAACGGATTCGGACCCGTGATTTTACCGTCCCGGAGGGTCCGTAGGAAAATATGGGAGTTGGGCGTATACCCGAAATCGAATTCCGAGGTTCCAAGTCCGAGAAATGAATTTTTGAAAGAAATTATTTTATGAAATTATAAAGGATTTTTGAAAGTTTAATTATATTTGAAATATGAGGTATCAGACCTGTATTATGGTTCCGGAGCCCTGTACATGTTCGATATATTATTTATAACATGTCTGTAAAGTTTGGTAAGAAACGGAAGTCAATTGACGTGATTCGGACCCGTAAAGACAGAGTTTGGTATTTGTGATATTTTGGAAAATTTTATTGATTTTGAGGTTAAAGTTGTTGTTTATGATGTTATTTTGGTGATTTGATTACACGAATAAGTCTGTAGGATATTTTGAGGTTGTGTGCATATTTGGTTTGGAGCCCCGAGAGCTCGGGTGAGTTTTGGATAGGCGTCGGGGTGGTTTAAATTTAGAAAATCTGGTGTTTTGGGTCAGGTCTGGTGTCTGGTGTTTTGTGCTATGCGAACGCATAGTATTAGCCGCGAATGCATAGCACAAGTCTGGGAGGGGGTGGAAATTACTCTATGCGAACGCACATAAGAGGGTGCGAACACATAGGTTTAGAGAGGGCTGGGGGCAGGGTAGACATTACTTAGTGCAAACGCACCCATGTGGATGCGATCGCGGAGTGTGGGTCAAGGGAAACTATGTGATCGCATAGGTTAGGACACGAACGTACTGCCTAAACGGGAGCTGGGGAATGGGTTGGTCGTTACACTGTGCAAACGCGGCCTTAGGCTTGCGAACACGTAGGCCAAGGAAGTCAGACCTACGCGAACGCGACCAAGGGCCCGCGAACGCGAAGGGTATTTTTCGCCCAACTGTTTCTTTTGTCTAAAAACAGAATACTTACGGGATTTCACCCAAAGCTCACAACTTCTTCTTCTTCACACTTCTTTAGGCAATTTTTGAAAGGCAACTTCACCATAACTTCAAAGGTATGTAACCTTAGACTCGTTTCCTTCAATATTTATCATCACCCATTAGATTTCTAGGCCTAAAACACGAGTTTAAGGGTAGAAAATTAGGGATTTGGGTAGAGTTAGGGCTTTTTGATTAATTGGGAATTAGACCTTGTTTTGGGGTCGAATTTCAAAATAAATTACATATTCGGGCTCGTGGGAGAATGAGTGATCGGGTTTTGGTCCGAACCTCGTGTTTTGACCAAGCGGGTCCGGGGTCAATTTTTGAATTTTTGGGAAGAATGTTAGAAAGTCTATAATTAAGCATTGGAATTGAATTATTTATCGTTTATTGATGTTATTGAGTCAATTATGTTTAGATACGATTGATTTGGAGTCGAGTTCAAAAGGAAAGCGATGTTTGAGGCTTGATTTGATCGTGGAAGTCGAGGTAAGTGTTTGGCCTAACCTTAGCTTGAGGGAATATGTGTTGAGTCTTATGTGCTACGTGATTATTCCATGTTCAACGTATAGGCGAGGTGACAAGTACCTATATGTTATTGTCAAGCATGCCCGTGAGTCGGATATTGTGAATTATGTGATTTTCATCGATATTTACTGTGTTATGGACTAAATTTCACTTTGGTGGTTGTTCGTTAATGGAAATTCTTGGTTGTGAACACTGTGGAGTATTTGTTTCAGTTGAGAATAATTTTTCAAAGTTATGTACTTGAGTAAGATTAGTTATAGTTGTATCCCTTGTCGGGACGGTGTTATTTATGTTGTTGTTCCCTTGCCGGGATGTTGTGATATATGATTTATGTTGTTGATTTTCCTTGCCAAACTGTTGTTCTTGATCTTGGTTGGGTGAGGAAGAGTGTAATAGCACGAGGGGTCATCACGTGCCATATTTTGAGATTATAACACGAGGGGTCATGTCGTGCCATATTTTGATATTATAGCACGAGGGGTCATGCCGTGCCATTTCTATTTAATTATTGTGAGGATGAGAGTAAAAAACACGAAGGGTGATGCTGTGCACTTGTTTGCTATGTGTTGTTAATTCTTGTTGTTATCTTGATATTTAAATTGTTGCTTTATTCCATTATTTCAGTTAATTGCTATCCTTTCTCCCCAACATGTTTCTCCGGTGTTTGTACTTAACTGTTTACTTCCTGCTATTGTTATTTTTTTCCGTATATTATTAAATTGCACAGGTGATATTATTTGTCGTGTCCTAGCCTCGTCACTACTTCGCCGAAGTTAGGCTCGACACTTACTCAGTACATGGGGTCGGTTGTACTGATACTACACCTGCACACTTTTTGTTGTGCAGATCCCGGTACAGGACCCGATGGACATTAGGCGATTTCCTTCAGTCCACTCGGAGACACTGAGGTAGGCTTGCAGGCGTCCGCAGGCCTTGGCGTCCCCTTCCACTTCTTCATTTCTGTTTTTCGTATTTCAAACAGATGTATTTATTTCTTTCGGACCATTATATGTATTAATCATAGATAGTCCGCGACATTGTGACTCCAAAGATCTGGGTTTGGATATTTGAGAATTCGTCAAAAATGTGGATTTAGTTATGTATTTTTAATCTGTTTTTATTTTAAGCTTTTATTTATGGAAAAGTCGCATTTCACTTGTTCTCACTTAATAATAAAGGCTTTTAATAAATTTGATTAATTATGTTGGCTTGCCTAGCTGGTTCAACGTTAGGCGCCATCACGGTCCCGATGGTGGAAATTTCGAGTCGTGACAAGTTGGTATCAGAGCTCTAGGTTTCCTAGGTCTCACAATTTACGGACAAGCTTGGTAGAGTCTGAGGGATCGGTACGGAGACGTCTATACTTATCCCTTAAAGGTAGCAAAGTTAGGAATAACTTCACATCTATTCTTCTCTGTCGTGCGATTTGAATTCTAAATGCTAATTGAGTTTCTATTCTATTCTCTCGCAAATGGCGAGAACACGTGCTTCCTCATCTACCGATCAGCAGCCCGATCCTCCAGTTGCAACTCTTACGAGGGGTCGAGGACGAGGTCGAGGCTGTGCTAGAGGCCGAGGCAGGGGCAGGGCTCAGCCCAGAGCAGCAACCCAAATGGAGGATCTCAGGTAGAGTTTGCCGGTGAGGTTCATGCTCAGACAGTTCCGGTTGGACCAGCTCAGGTCCCAGAGGGGTTCATTGTCACCCTGGTACTGCAGGACGCTCTGGTTCGCTTAGTGGGACTTATGGAGAGCGTGGATCAGGGTGGTCTACTTCCTACAACGCCAATCGTCTCTCAGTCTGGGGGAGGGGCAGACTCCTGCTACCCGTACACCAGAGCAGTTAGCTTCGTAGTTCCAGACTCCAACACCTCATACAGGTACAACCAGTTGTTACAGCTCAGGCGGTTGACGGAGCAGCCATGTCTGCCAATGCTTTATGGAGATTGGATCGGTTCACCAAGTTATTTCCTACTACTTTCAGTGGTGCACCATCAGAGGACCCCCGAGATTACTTAGACAATTGCTATGAGGTTCTTCGGAACATGGGATCGTGGAGACCAACGGGGTCGATTTTGCTACTTTCCGTCTTTCTGGTCCCCCCAAGACTTGGTCAAGGGATTATTGCTTGACCAGGCCAGCTAGATCTTCGCCTTTGTCTTGGGCTCAGTTCTTCGAGTTGTTCTTGGAGAAGTTTCTACCAGCTACCCAGAGAGAGGATCTTCAGAGGCAGTTTGAGCGTCTCTGGCAGGGCTCTATGACAGTTACCCAATATGAGACCCGATTTACCACTTTGGCCCGACATGCTATCATGATACTCCCCACATACCAAGAGAGGGTGAGGAGGTTTATTGAGGGGCTAGCTCAGCCGATTAGACTATAGATGGCCAGAGATAATGGCACTGATATTTCATTTGAGGAGGCGCGTAATGTGGCTAGGCGGATTGAGATGGTCTTATTACAGGGCAGTGGTCAGGGGTCTGACAAGAGGCCTCGTCATTTTGGCCGATTCAGTGGTGCCTCATCTGGGGGCACAGATTTTTTTGGCAGAGGTCATCCTCCCAGACCATTCCAGTCATCACTCCAGGTATCCCGCAGTGCACCACCAGCTCCTATCAGTGCACCACCGCTTCTTCCAGGGTGTTATTTTGGTTGACAAGGATAGATTCAGAGCCCAAAAGTCTCAGCAACAGAGACCTTGTTACTCTTGCGGTGGCTTGGGGCACATTTCCAAGTTTTGCCCTCGAGCTACTGGTGGTTCTTAGTATCAGGGTTCCCGTGCTATGATTCCCGCACCAGGTGCACCCCCACCCCTTCAGCCAGCTAGGGGTGGAGGTCGAGGTGCCAGAGGTGGAGGCCAGACAGTTAGAGGTGGAGGACAGGCTATGAGAGGTAGAGGTCAGCCCGCAGTAGGTCGACCTAGGGATGTTCAAATTGGTGGGGCTCATCCCCGATGCTATGTTATTCCTGCCAGACCGGAGGTTGAGGCCTCTGATGCAGTCATTACAAGTATGGTTTCAGTTTGCAGCAGAGATGCTTCGGTTTTGTTTGATCCGGGGTCTACATTTTCCTACGTGTCCTCATATTTTTCTCCTTATCTGATTATGCCCAGTGATTCCCTGAATACTCCTGTATATGTATCTACACCGGTGGGTGATTCTATTGTGGTAGATCGAGTCTACCGTTCATGCATAGTGGTTATTGGTTGTCTGGACACCCGTGTAGATTTTTTACTTCTTGATATGATTGATTTCGATGTCATTTTGGGGATGGATTGGTTATATCCCTATCATGCTATTCTGGTCTATCATGCCAAGACTGTGACCTTGGCCTTACCAAGAGTACCCCGATTGGAGTGGAGCGGGACTCCTGGTCACTCTTCCAGCAGTGTTATCTCGTAACTTCCCGTCAACCACTCAAAACCATCTTGAGGCCCTCGGGACTCCAACCAAACATACCAACAAGTCATAAATGATCACCCGAACCTAGTCGAACCCTCAAAACACCCAAAATAACATCGAGACACCAAATCAACCCATGATTCAAGCCTAAGGATTTTCAAACTTCCGAAACTCACCAACGATGCCGAAACTAACCAACGTAAGAGACTAAGTGTTTTATTTCTCACCACGACCACACCAATCCCAAATCAACCGACCCAAACACAACATAATTGAGCTAACAATACAATGATAAAGCAGAAACGGGGAAAACGGGGCAAATCTTACGGAACGACCTGCTGGGTCGTTACAAAAGCCTCAGAAGACATAGTTGACCCATCACCGGTTTATACTGCAGCAACCGGTTAAACTACTCCGACTGGATGATCTATTGGAGTATGAAACTAGGGAGCCATCTGCTCCGGAGTGTGAGAAGAAGGAGTCCGAGCACCTCTTCCAGCCTGAGATACGACCAGTACCGTGGGAAATGCCCCAGTCTGGACCACACTCTCCATAAGGCCCACCAAACAGACCAAAGCATCATGAAGCACTGTGGTGGCAATGAACCCCTCCGGGACTTAAGGTGGCCCGGCAGGAATAGTATGAGCCGGAACCTCCTCGTCGAACTCTACTTAAGGCTCCACTGCTTGAGCTGTTGCTCGAGCTCTAGGTTGAGCCCTGCCCCTGCCTCGGCCTCGGCCTCAACCTCTACCCCTCGTAGGAGCTGCTGCTGGAGGCTCTGGCTGCTGCTCAGCTGAAGAAGCGGTCACGTTCTCTCCATCTGCGAGAGAATAAGAGTAGGAGAGTTCAATTAGTATTAAGAAAACAAAGTCGCACGATAGAGATGAATAAAAGTGAAATTTTGTTCCTAAAATTTATAGCCTCTGGGAGATAAGTACAGACGTCTCTGTACCGATCCCCCAAACTCTACTAAGCTCGTTCGTGAATTGTGAGACCTATGCAACCTAGTGCTCTGATATCAACTTGTCACGACCCGGAATCCCCACCGTCAGGACCGTGATGGCGCCTAACATTACACTGGCTAGGCAAGACAACGTTAGATATTTATTAGCCAATTCTTTTACATTTAGGTGATTATCAGTAAACAAACTATAATAAGCCGAATGAACACGAAAATAAGTGAACAACAACTTTGCATATATACTATAAATACCCAGAATCTGGTGTCACAATTCACGAACACACTAAGATTTTACTACAAGTATTTGTCCGAAAGAAAAATACAACTGTTTGAGAAATAGAGAAAACAATAAAGTACAGGGGTTTAGGAGGGGACGTCAGGGCCTACGGACGCCGGCGGGACTACCTTGGGTCTCCTAGTAGTGAAGCCTACAGCCAACCTCTCGATCATCCCGAACCTGCACCAAAATCTGCATAGGAAGTGCAGAGTGTGGTATCAGTACAACCGACCCCATGTACTGGTACGTGCTGAGCCTAACCTCGACAAAGGAGTGACGAGGCTACGGCGGGACACTTACAATATAATCTGCATACAATATATAATAAAAGCAAATCGGAAGATAGAATAATGTAAAGTAGTAACTTGCAAGAAGTAAATATAGTACCCAAAGTATTTCATCAGTGTTCAGCTATTACCAATCCTTAAGTGCAAATTAAGACTACCGTACAACCAACACAATCAAGGAAAAAGTATAGACATATAGATTGTTGCGGTGCACAACCCGATCCCACCGTACATATCATATTCCCCCTTATTTTCTCTTAATAACATAAATAACAGAATATAAATAAAAGTGTTGCGGCGTCCAAACCGATCCCACCACATCACAATAATCACAAACACAGTTCACCCTTATTTCACCATAATCCACCCTTATTCCACCTGTTGCGGCGTGCACCCCAACCCACTCGTACAATATCAATTTACCCTTATTGCTCCTCCGTATATCACCCTTATTCCACATGTTGCGTCGTGCAACCCGATCCGACCATATCGGTATCAATTACTCAGTAAGTACAGGAATTTCACAATATCAACACAAAACCCCTCACAACACTTAAACTTCAAAACAAAGTAAATGGGAAGCTTATACTCTATAAAACATTACACAAGTAATACTACTCAGCGATACCAATCCAGAATATATCATAAAAAGCACCAATGAAACAGCTTAAGCAAATAAAAGGAGACAATGAAGCTACATGATAACTTATACCTTCAACAATGAGAAACAATGTCTAACAAGTAGCAACTAGGCATGGAAATATAAGTAAAGCATGTAACAGTTAAGGAAGGGAATGAAACAATATAAGAAGAATATGTAAGAAACAGGAAAGACAGATAAATTGGCGGCGCAAAAGCACTAGTCACCTCACATATACGCCGCTCACATGAATTTCATATAGCAAATAGGTCAAGGGTTCCTAATCCCTCAAGTCAGGGTTAGACACAACACTTACCTTACTCCACAGGCCTCTCAATGCTCAATTACCGCTTTTCCTCTAGAATCCACCTCCAAACCACTCGTATCTATCCACAATTAACTTAATAACATCAAATATTTCTAAAGGAATCAATTACAATGCATGAATTCAGATTCCCCAAACTTTTCCCCAAAAAGTCAAAAATCGACCCCGGACCCGCTTGGTCAAAACTCATGGTTCGGACCAAAATCCATTTACCCATTCACCCCCGATCCCGGATGTATAATTGGTTTTGGAATCCGACCTCAATTCAAGGTCTAAATCCCCAATTTTCCAAATCCCTAGTTTCTACTCAAAACCCCCTAATTCTACCATGAACACTCAAGATTTTTTGGTTGGAAATTCATGAAATATAATGGTTAATTGAAAAAAGGTGGTTAAGAATCACTTATCAACACTTTGGGGAAGAAAATAGCTTGGGAGAATAACCTCTAGGGCGTCTAGCTTTTGAAAATTTGAAAGGATGGCTTAAGTCCCGTAATGGGACCGTTTAATATCTAGGTGACAATGTTCATCGCGTTCGCAAGGACACTATCGCATTCGCGAAGAGCGGAGCTTGCCAAGCTTATGCGACCGCGAGTTCCTCATCCAGTTCACGAAGTCTACACCCCCTGGCCTTCGCGTTTGCGAACCTTTGTCCACGTTCGCGATTAAGAGATGACTGACCCCTCCCCCATGTCCCTATCACTATGTGTTCGCGTTGAGCTGGTCGCGTTCGCGAAGGGTAAAGACCTCATAGCTACGCGTTAGCGTCCCAACCTTCGCATTCGCGAAGAAGAAAATTTCAGCCAACCCGGTTTCTACTTCGCGTTCGCGAGAGTGCCTTCACAAATGCGAAGAAGGAAACCAGAAGACACTTGAAACTGCAGAAAACCAGATTGTTCTAAGTCCAAAACATCCTGTAGCCCATCTAAAACTCACCTGGGCACTCAAGGCTCTAAACCAAACATGCACACAAGTCCTAAAATATTATACGAACTTTCTTGAGCGGTCAAATCGCCAAAATAACACCTAGAACTACGAATTGAACACCAAATCGAATGAAAGTTTCAAGAAATCTTTAAAAGGACATCCGAATCACGTGAAACTAACTCCGTTTCTTACCAAATTTTATAGACAAGTCATAAATATTATATTGTACCTGTATCGGGATGGGGAACAAAAATACAGGCGCGGTATCAACAATCCCAGACATCAATCAGTTCGTAAAACCATTAAATTTTCAATACGGACCCACTGGGACCGTCATAATACGGGTCCGACTTCGGGTCCACTTACTCAAACGTTGACCAAAGTCAACTAAATTTAATTTTCAAGGCAACAATTATTGTTTTTATCAGTTTTGAACATATAAGCCTTTCGGGTCTACCCAGACTGTGCACGCATATCAAAGGAAGGCTAGAATAAGGTTCTAAAGGTTTCGAAACACAGAGTTTGGTTCTAAAACGTAAGATGACCTATCGGGTCATCACTTTTTCTTCCTTCACCTTATTATAGACTCTGTAATACTGTCATCATTTTTTTTATCTACCGTTGTCATCCATGTATCACACCTTACTCTTAGTGCTTCCTTATCTCTCTTCTTGTTTCCTTGCTAATATTTTCTGCCTATCACTTTCTTTTGAAAACTTCAACAAGGCATTCTTTTGCTTTTAGCTTTAATTTCTCCATCCATTGGCTCTTCGAGTTGTCTAACATTCTCTCCCTACTAGGGACGGGAGTCACACTAAGGTAATATTTATCCCTTCAAGGCTTCCAGTGCCTATCTTTATAGTGCTCATATCTAACTGTACTATTTTAGAGTACACCATCTGGGTGTCTCACAAGAAAATCTATTAGCACATTTGCAATATCCTCCGGAAATGTCAACTAACGCAAAACAGTCCATTCACCATTTTGGGTTACTCTAACCCTAGTCGGATCCTAATATCCCATCCTTCTCTTATATTAATTATGTTACCTTCCATATGACATAAATGAGATGGGTGTGGTCATTTGCACGTACCGCTTTTATTGTTGATGGTAACTCAAAAGGATTATATTACTCTGCCTGAATTTGTAAATACTGATAACCTTCATTAACTGGGCGCCTCGTACCCTTCTTCATCTTGCTTCTTTTACTTGTTGAAAATTGTATCTATCTTCTAAATCTCTCATTACCATAGGGGTGGATAAATATTCTTGCCTTAAGGCTCCTTATCAAGAGGCTTACATGTCTTAGTACACACATGATCTACTGAAGACCTTACATTTACTCATTATTAACATCATGAAAAATCGAGTTCCTCTTACTCAACTCTTCCATAGACACATGCAACCTTTTACCAACTGTCTTTCTAGATGTACGCATCGTCGTATTATGAATTAGATAGACTTTAGGAAATTAAGTTCTTACAATTGAGCTCTACCACATGATCTAGAGTAAGAAGAAAGAGTGACATCCCTAAATGCCTTGTAGCCTCCTACTTGTAAGTGTGGTGCACGACACACCCATAAACAAGACTCTACTAGACACGACTTATAGACTTCCTAGGACAGAACTGCTCTGATACCACTTCTGTTACGCCCCGAACCTGGGGGGCGAGACCGACACCCGGTGCCTTACCTATCCTTGTGTACTAACTTGCGACTAAGGGACTCTGAACATATAATGTCATACTTTGGCCATGGGCCACATTGCAAGACAATTTGCAAATGCTGACTAAACATCAATATAAAGCTGAGCCGACAAGGCCATCATAACTACTACAGATGGCAAACCAATCAAAATATACATACAAGGCCTACGAGCCCAACATACTGCACTAACTGACATGATATGTCTACAAGCCTCTACTGATGGATATACTGTGATCGGAACATGGCACCGACCTACTCATAACATATATACATATATACACAAAATGTACATAAAGCTCTAGACCCGGCAATTCCGAAAGGCATGGAGCTTACTGATCAAGCTGAACTCGAGCAACGCCTAATGAGGATGTCTACCTGTCTGTCTATCTGAACCTGCACGCATGAAATGCAGCGTCCCCAGAAAAGGGACGTCAGTACAAAATAATGTCCGAGTATGTAAGGCAATATACTGAAAGCTGAAACTGGACTGACAATATAATAGCTGAAAGTAACTAGGAGTCAAAGATAATAAGAAGATATGCTCACCTGCTGATACAGACTCAACTCTCTCAATATAGTAAGTAAAATAATTGACCGGCCTTATAAGGCTCGATATGTATATATATATATATATATATATATAACTGCTTTGCCGTAGTAGGCTCTCTCATAGGCGCTCGGCCATACTAGGCTCTATATCTCGGTAGATTGGGCTCGCTCATAGGCGCTCGGCCACAACAAGCTCGGTATATAACTTACCATCTGATAAGAGGTTGCACAATAGGGGCCTGCCCATCGATTATAGCTCGATATTAGTGAAAATACTGTAATATAATATATATAGACTCTCTGATCTCTTGACTGGAAGAAGACAAAACTTAATTGAATATGAAGTCCCGATAAGGGAGGATACTGATGAGACTAGGATAATGTATATAAATTCGGGAGTATGAACTTCTCTTTATGCCTCGTTATTAAACATGTGTAGTTACGAGATCATGCCAAAATGAAGGAAAGTTTTAGCCTTAACATACCTGAGTCGATTCTCTTGACAATCCCTCTAACACATGCCAATTGCGATAAATCACATAACGGCGGATCGAAGTAGGGAAGAATTCATATGATATTCTTGAGAAAGATTGTATCGTGCTTTCTTGGAGTCGCAAAATCCCTTTGTGATTATAAAGTATAACTTCGTTGCAAATGTCTTAGAATTACAAATCTGTGTTGAAGCTTCATCTGTTGCCTTCAATTTAGATGACACATTTTCCTTATTAGTCCAACCCAAAAAGAATGACACATTTCTATAATTAGAAATAATTCAACTTTAAACTTTTTATTTTACCTATTTTACCCTTAATGAGAAGCTTTTATAACCACACAAATGTCATGGTCTCACAAAGCTTTTACCCTTTAAACTTTTAAGACCACAAGTTTCAAAAGTCTCCCTCTTTCTCTTAAGCTCCGTGCCAAGTCAAACTACCTCATCTAAATTGAGACGGATGGAGTATTAATTAAAAATCTAATAACTTAAAAGGATTAGAATCCTAAACCCATAAGTTATAAATTCTGATTTCGCCTCTGCATGTCTGCTATGTGTCTTTTGGCACCAACAAGGTGACTAAAGTTAATATTAGAGAAATTTTCAGAAATTATGTTTTTGTGATTATTAGCGTGCTATAACTACCATTTACTAATTTGCTTCCTATAGCTATGTTTTAAGTTATTATAGGCTGTATTCAATGTATTTTTGTTATTGTATTCATGAATACAATAGCAAAACTCGGCGGAAAACGGGGGAGTCCAGCTAAGCAGAGAATATATTCGACTGTATTCGCGAGTTGTATACGTGAATACAGTAACATAATTTGCGAAAAAAAAGTCTTCAACTTTTTAAAAACGACAAGTGAATCAATTACGCGATAAACTCCTAATATAACTCAACAAACTCAATTGTAATACACAAAATTTGAATTTTTAGTTATACAAAAGATTCTCTAAAAAACTCCCCAAAAACAGAGCAATCTTCGGAGATTCAATCTACAATTATATACATAAAAATGCATTGAATACATGAGGTATATCATGTCATCTATAGTGCAAAAATATATGAATACATACTGTAGATACATTTGAATACATAAATTATATTAATTAAAAAAACATATGAATACATTCATGGAATACATCGAGACAGTGAATACAATGAGATACATGGAATACAGCGAGATACATTGAAATACAATGAAAAAAAGACAGTGAATACAATAAAATACATGGAAATACAACGAGTTACATTGAAATACAATTTAAGAAAAGGTAACAGAATCTTCAAGACAAAGCAGCTACTTTTTTTTTCTTTTGCCGTTTTATTTTCGCATTCCTTCACCTTGTCGAAATCTTCTTCTTATAATCTCGTAGAATGAATTCGAATTAGTTGGACCGTGAATTTTGAATAACGAGTAGTTAAGCAAAAAAGTCACTTCTCTACTTTCCATTCAAAATGGCAAGGAAAATGTTGGATTTTAGAGTTTTTCAACTTCAACTATTTCAGATTGTCACGTTTGGAAACTAAATGGTTTTCTAATGTAACCATCACTTCAGAAAAAGAAGAAAGAATCGCCGGTCGGAGGAGGGGGTTAGGGGTGACACAACAAGGAAAGGGGAAAATGGTCGCCGGCCGGATCTATCATTGGAGGAACACAACCCCTGCTAGGGCTTCTAAAGCAGGGGAGGAAAAAACCGGGGGAACAAGAGAAGAAAGAGGAAAGAGAAAGGAGGAGAGACGGAAGAGAGAGGGATAGAGAAAAATAATGCACGGCGTATTTAATGTCTTAAAAGGTAGGAATAAATATTTTGCTATAAAAATTAAAAGGTAGATATAGGAGATAATTTCTTAAAAGAGTATTTAGTTATAATAAATAAGGTATCAACCTTTGCTATAAGAAGTAAAATTTTCTAAATATTACGCGAATATGAACCCGTCATATTTATTTATTATTGATTATCTGTGACATCAAATGACTACATATTGTACTTAATATCAAGACAGTTCGCCTACATCATACATGCTAATAATACGTCTTGGTTTCTACATATTGGAAACCATTAAAATAAAGGTTTATGAAAACTATGATAAAGGTTTTATTTTACGTTAGAATTTAATGGCACAACAGATTCAGTTTTTGATACAGAGATGATTGAGGTAAGGGGGACCCTTCTTTAGTTGTCACTCTTGTATTTGTAGTGTACATATCATCAATAAAATCTCTAAAAATATCAACTCCTTCATTTTATGGTAGTTTGCACAGTAAATATAATGTTGTCGCTTTCATAGTATCAGGGGCTGAAAACCATGTGATAATAAGAACTGAATTCTGAAACTATGTACTTGTTTTGCTTTCATTGATCAGAAAGGACATATTTTTGCACTTATATAGGAGTGCTACGTAACTGGTAAACTTGTTACCATGTGACCTACTGACCATGAGATCACCGGGTCGAGTCGTGGAAACAACCTCTTACAGAAATGCAGGGTACGACTGCGTATGATATACCCTTGTAGTCCGTCCCTTTCTCGGACCCGCATATAGCGGGAAGGTTAGTGCACCGGGCTGCTTTTCTTTTTATACTTCTTTGAGATGTTACTGTCTGTTGGTGGTAAAATAGTTAGCTTTACTTCAGTAAGAACTAGCAAAACAGTTGTTATCAACATGGGATTTTTCAGCTGTTGGTTATTTGCAGGGATCAATAAGGCCAATTTGAATACTATTTTTACTTCTCTTAATCCACATCCCTAATTACCATTGAATTGTATTCACTAAAACTTATTAAAGCTATCTATTTTCTTTATACTAACCTCAGGAAACTGCAATTTATGCATTTTTGGTTTATGGGTCAGCAATTCAAAAGTGTCCAATTTTTGAATTATGAATATGAAGAAACCCACCCATTGAATCCATCAGCATCTGTTTCCCTTCTGGTACCCACTGATATTTATTAGAGCTGACTCATTAGTGTACTTGGCTATTTTTTGAATCCTTTTGTTTCTATACTAACAGCTTGTTTTGTTATATGTTGTTTTATAATGTATCGTACAGGGGCGGAGTCAGAGAGCCGAGTGCGTTTCGGCCGAACCCAGTAGTTTTGATTCAAATCATGTATTTGTCTTAAAAAATCTACTGAATATGTATAAATTATTAATTTAGAACCCAGTAACTTAAAACGATTAAAATCCCCAACCCATAAACTTGAAATCTTGGCTCCGCCTCTGGTATCGTATTGTATTATATTGTACTGTATTATATTGTTTGATGAATACAATGTTTGGGTAGATTGTATCGTTTGTCGTCGTTTCATGATATCACACACCAATAATATGATAAACTTGTAAAATTTCTAAGATTAAATAGGATAAGGAATAGAATTACTACATAAAAAAGCAGGATAAAGGATAAAATATGATTATTTAATTATAAGGAAGGGCAATATGAGAGAAAAAAGTAGGGAAACGATGCCACCACACCAAATCCGTCGTTCCATAAAGTGGCACTTTCGTCGTTACGTAACGATGAATTTAACGATACGATACAATAAAATTAAATTAACAATCAAAACAAATATTGTATTTAAAGTAACAATATGATACAATACAATGGTTTCTAAAAGTTCAGTCCCCCAATTAAGTTCTTGTATATATACTTTTATTTTTATTAATAATGTTCGCCTGAGACGAGTTTAAAAGAGAAAAATGGTCAGATTCATACAGCCGACCCCAACTAGTCACGACTAAGGCGTTGCTGTTGTTTATATATATTATATATGTGTCCAGAAATAATTCTGAGGCAGTAGCTCAGATCCCAGTTGCTGTAGCTATCCTGCAAAATTCGATGTTGATGTATTTTCAAGCTTTTCCGTGGGACTGCCGAGCACTTGTTTGATTCATTTTCTGTTTCATTTAAGTGAGTAAAAGCTTGAGAGAGAATTCAAGAAGCGTAGATGACAGAAGCTAAATCAGGTTGGAGTAGAGAGCAAAATATAGCATTTGAGAATGCGTTGGCAGCTTATCCTGAGGATTTTGCAGATAGGTGGAAGAAAATTGCAGCTGATGTTCCAGGGAAAACCTTAGAAGAGGTCAAGAATCATTATGAACTCTTACTCGATGATGTTAGGCGGATTGAGTCTGGTTGTGTGCCTTTGCCTTGCTACAACTCTTTTTCTGGCAGTTCTGTGAGCCATAGTGGTGGTGAAAGAGCAGGCAAGAGGAGTGGAATTTCGGGCAGCTTAAGCAGTGAGTCCAACGATGGAGGTAAATCTACAAGGTCGGAGCAGGAGCGTCGCAAAGGTATTGCTTGGACGGAGGATGAGCACAGGTCAGTAACCGTTGAGCTTCAGTCACTTCAGTACAATATTAAGCTAAATGTATGTTTTGATATATATGTTTGTAAGAAATTCATGAGTACATATCTTCAGTCACCTTCATGTTCCAGTAATATCAGCTTATCAACCTTAGTTTATGCTCCTTCTAGTGCAAACTTTCGCGATTTTCCACTGATAAGTAAAAATATGGAACATAGCAACTGTTGTCATGATGGTGTACTTTGTAAGGTTTTAGGACTGAGCTCTTGCTTGACATTTTATGGTATCAGTACTATACTGTCACATTCAGAAAATACTCTTGTCGATATAGGGAAATGTTCCCGGATCATGGGTTTTCTCGAGTCTGGAATGCTAAGATGTAGACTTCAGAAAATACTCTTGTCGATACAGTGATGATGCATATTCTGCATTTCAGACACAGTTTCACATCCTTTCAAATTAGTATTGACAGACGTTTTCTTTATTTACTTTATCTATGTTGGTATGCAGATTGTTCCTTCTTGGTTTGGAAAAGTATGGGAAAGGTGATTGGCGAAGTATTTCCCGAAACTTTGTTGTGACAAGAACTCCTACACAAGTGGCCAGTCATGCTCAAAAATATTTCATACGTTTGAACTCTACGAACAAGGATAGAAGACGATCAAGTATACATGACATTACTAGCGTTCATAATGGAGATGTTTCAGTACCCGAATCTCCAATCCCTGGCCAAACAATTTGTGCTGCCTTTGGAGTTGACTTATATGGAGCGACAACCATGGAACAACCTGTAACAGGACCACTTGTTTCTGTCGTTGGTACAGCAGTGAATCTTTCTGCACCAACGTACGTGCCATACAATGTCATGCAACGCACCTCTGCGCATAGGTGACATGTTGTTTGGAAATGTAAGAAACAAAGACAAACTGTAGAGGATTGTGTTTACTCATGCTTAGTTGTAAACTTGCAATCTTCTCCAGTTGTGCATGAATAATATTTCTTAATGTCAAAAAGTACTCATTTTACACATAAATTTATGCTCCCGTGGAAAGTAACGAAGTCAGATGAACCCAGCATGGCTACACTGGATCCGCTCCTGGTGCCATCGGTTTGTTGGACCAAATTTATACTTAAGGAAATACTTTTATTTTTGGCCTGGCAAATTAGTTTAAGACTAACGTATCTTAATGTTGAGTTACAAATCAAAGATCAGATTTGTTGACTATGAATTTCGGTGAAAGACCGAAGTCTGATTTTGTCCCAAAAGCCAAAAACAAAGCAGTCCTACAATTTGTCAGTTCAAGGTACAACAATACTGGCGCATGGTACAACGTTTGGTAAATTATACTTCTCTGACAAAGAAAGTCAATTTGTCAAGAAAACATTTTTCTCTACTGCCTCATTTCCATTGCTCCAATGAGTTCACTGACCATTTTACTTCATCCTTCTCTATTTTTATTTACCAATCCATCAAACTCAAAAACCACCATTTTCACTTTATCCAACAGACCAAGAATCTTGATTCCTCAAGCTTCATTTTCTACTTCACCAAATTCTCCTCTTTGGACGATTTCAGAGATAGTCAAGGCTGTTAATGGCAGACTCATTAGGTGGGGTCCACCTGGAACAATCTGTACGGACACCAGAACACTCGAACCAGGACAATGGTTCCTCCCACTTGTTGGCCAAAACTTTGATGCCCACAATTTCATTACCCCTGAATTAGCCACCAAAGGCTGTGTTGGAGTACTTGGAAACCGGGTTTTTGAGGGCTGGAACAATGGGTTTGTAAAAGTGGAGGGTGATACTGTAAATTCTTTAAAAAGTTTGGGTTTTTATGCAAGAAACAGGTTCAATGGTTGTTTAATTGGGTTAACAGGAAGTGTGGGAAAGACCACTACAAAGACTATGATAGCATTGACTTTGGAGAGTGTTGGAACTGTTTACTATAGTCCAGGGAACTGGAACAATGAGATTGGGGTCGCGTTATTGCTTATTGGGATGCCGAGGGATGTGGGGTTTGGCGTTTTGGAGATTGGGATGAGCAAGAAAGGTGAGATTTTGGAATTGTCCAGGATGAGTCGGCCAAATGTGAGGGTGATTCTGAATGTGAATGCTGCACATTTGGAGAATTTCGCCAACTTGGAGGAGGTTTCCATGGCGAAAAGGGAGATTTTAAGAGAAGCAATGCCGGGGGATGTGTGTGTATTGAATGGTGATGATCCTCTTGTCATGAGCCTCCCAGTTCCGGTTGAAGTTAAGAAGGTGAGTGTAATTCTTTGTATCTTTTTATTTTATATCTTGTTCTTTCTATTGATTCTTCCTTAATGTATCGTATTGATAGTTTAAATATGATATTTGTCTGATTGTTACCTAAATTTTACTGTATCGTATTGTTAAATATATCTTTATGTAACGAGGAAGAGTGCCGCTTATGTAACGACTGATCTGGTGTGGTCGTGTCATAACTTTATTTCTTTCTCTCATCTAGTCCTTCCTTATTATTAATGATCCTTTTTATTATTTATCGTACCTTTTTATATAATAATTCTACCTCGTACTCTACTTTTTCTTTGTAATACTATAAGTTTATTCTTCGTATTGTTGGTGCATGATATCATAAAAAAATGGCAAACAATATAATCTATCAAATGTTGAAATAATACAGTACGATACATTATGAAACGATATGTAACAAATATCCAAACAAGTCGTAAGGTGCTATTTGTCGTATTGCCCGTCTGGAAATGAAGACATGCTGTAGTTCTTCAACTTAGCATGCCACAGGACCCTAATAAGTGTTTTTTTATTCAAAATGCATATTAACAGCTCTTATCGGAATAGTAATAACGCACTTGAATTCGAATAGCATGTTCTTACACAATTACATTAGGACATTTGACTTGGTAGTTGTCAAATGTAAACATGAAATGCCACCATTTCTTACCTTCCTGGCACCTCAAGGAGACCATTCTAATAATGTGATAAAGGGCAAATGGACCCTATTGTATCTGTCCAACTCTTCCTTCATCTCAAGCACACATATCCATCTCACTCATCACATACCTGTTATTTGCTAGATACAGTTCTATATTAGGAGATAAGAGCCGAAGAAACAAGGAACTGGTGCTTCTAATCTGTATGTATTATTATTGTGGCTTGGCTGGGAAGTCTATTTTTGGTTATGTTTCTTGATTGCTTTTTCTCTTTTCTTGCTGAAGGTGATATTTGGTCGAAAGTTAGGTTGTGATGTTCGTTTAATTTCTTCACAAATCAAAGATGGAGGTCGCAGTATACAAGTTGTTTTAGAGGCGTTCAACGAGATGTAAGTTCATCAGCACCTTTCTCTGAGCATTCTGTAGAGCATGCTATTTGGCGTTGGCATGAAATTGCAATTATTAAACTTCTAGGTTTGACAGAATACTAATCTTTTAAGCATTTTCCCCTTATATTTACATGGAAAGCATGACAGATATCATTATCCCCTCCATTCATAGCTAATAGAGAAGATGCTTTTGTATTTTTCACATCTGTTGTTAACGCTGCACTCTTGACTCTATTCTTGAACAAAATCAACTTGACTTTCTTTAGAAAATGTGTTCTGTAATTTAATGTGCAAGTTCAGTACTCCCATAATTTAAAGAACATAGGTTGATGAACACATGAAATATGATGAGAAATTGTCTTATCAAGGAAATGCATTTCTTCTTTTAGGTTATCTTAATCTGAAACATAATATAACTTGGCTTTTTCATTGAAGCAATTGATCCACCTGAAGGCTCTCTCTTCTCTCTCTCATGTCTTACAAGATAGCCTCTCTTTTCTCCTCAGGGAATACAATAAATGTGCAGGAGACATGACCCTTGATAGGAAGGCTTGGAGGTCAAGCATTAGGGTTGTAGGCTAGGGGGGTAGTCGAGCTTTTCCTACTTCATTCGGGGGGTGAGACGGGTTTGATAGGGTTGATCTTAGACGGTTAGTGGTTAATGTTGAGTCCACACTATCCTTTCTGTTTATCATAGCCCCGAGCCTTAATTACTGGTATTGTTATTGCATGTCATCTATCTTATGGTTTTTATGCTTCTATTACTATTTCTATGGTTTTCTGCTAGCGTTACTGACGAATTGTCTCTTCTTGTTTTATCTCCGCCTTCCTGAGCCGAGGGTCTATCGGAAACAACCTCTCTGTCCCATCGGGGTAGGGATAAGGTCTGCATACACTACCCTCCCCATAACCCACTTTGTGGGATTTTACTGGGTTGTTGTTGTTGGAATACAATAAATATGACGGTCAACTCTAACTGCTTATTCTTTTTGTTTCCTATTCTTTTGGTTTTAGTTTTTCTAGGATTTCATTTCTTTGGAGGGGTTATTTTGGCGGCCGCGGGGGGGCGGGGGGTTATAGTGTTTTTAAATGTTACTAAACCGGCATGTTACATTTTGGTAATTCAAAGAGAAGATAGTAATTTATTCAGGAAAAAGTTATGAACTTTAAGTTGATATTCTGTGAATAAATGATGAGAAATCCTTCAAAAGACAAGGCCATCATTGAAGTACAAAACTATGTATATTTCTAAATTTCTCTGCATTATTTTAAGGTATTTGGAGTTTCATCCGTATGTTCCTTCTACTGCAACTAACTACCTTTATATTCTTGTAAAAGTATCATTGTTATATAGTATTTACAGTTCTATTTATTTGACACGGCGTTAAATATTCAGGGTTAAATTCGTTATCTCCAGTCCTGGCCTGCATCTGGCCATAAATGCATGTGCAGCTGCTGCTGTGGCTAGTGCTCTTGGTGTTCCTCTTGCTCTAGCTGGAAAATCCTTGTCCAGATTTAGACCTGTTCACAGGAGATCAGAGCTCGAAGTAGCTGAAAATGGGATTACAATAATAAATGATGTTTACAATGCAAGTCCAGCTAGTACTCAAGCTGCCATTGACTTGTTAAGAAACATCGATTGCAAAGGTAAACGAGTTGCTATACTTGGAGACATGCTTGAACTTGGTCCAATGGAAATCAACTTGCATGAGTTGATGCTACAGAGTTGCTGCGATGCGCACTTTGATGTAATTGCACTTGTTGGAACAAGGTTTATACGTGCAGCTGAGAGTATTGACTGTGCTCGGGAGATAGAAGTGGTATGCACCACTGATGCTCGCCAGATGGCTTCTAACATTATCAATTATTTAAATAGTGGTGATGTCATCCTTGTGAAGGGAAGTCGTCAAATAGGAATGGAGGTGATTGTCGACGCAATTAAGTCTATCCACTTTGATATCCCACTTTGCCGTTCAGTAATGAGCAAATATGATTGATAGAAATTTTGCAATGTGATGGTGCTACAACAAAATTTGTATGCTGGTTCAACCTTGTTCAAGTTCTTTTCAAGGTCGCTCCATGTGGTAGCTCAGGGCCAGAAGCCGGCAATTATGCTGGCGTAAGGATAGATCTTCAGCCTTTTTATGCGGGTAGCCATACGAGTTGACCTTCAGGTGACAGGCTCTTTGTACAGGTAGACTGCTTTAGCTGCTTGGTAGAAGCCCTTGCAAAAGATGCTTTCTTCAGTTTAGTATCGTCGAGAATGAATATAAAGATGGCAAAGCTTACAGTTGTTCCAGATGAAGGGCCTCTTTGCGGATACTTTCTGCAACGTTAGCGCCAGAGGGTGTCAATAAAACCATACTCTTACACCAGGATTGATACTCCAGAAATCAGCTTATTGTTCAAGAATCCCAACGAAAATAAAAGAGTAACTGAGTAAGAATCGGAATAGAGCTATGGAGATCAAGGCGCAGTTTAAACTATGAACTTGAAAGGCCATCCAATGCAAGATCTACCTCATTAATCTCATTCCACATCATCAGCAAGGTTAGACCTCATTTTGGAAATTTGGTTTTTGGTGACAACTTGAATGATATTTGCAAGCTTTTTGATCATACAGTCTATGAGGCCTCCATCACCATTGTCAAATGGATCAGACCACCAATTATACATCATCACGAGGCATGGTTTAAGAGAGGCAAACAAGGTAGCCGATAAATTGGCTACTCTGAGCCATTCAACTGATAAGTGTACATATATGATATACCACAGCTTTTGATATTCTGCGATGCCAGATTAGTCTCTCATTGAATGCCGATTGATGGCAACTTCCATCATTTCGAGTCAAGAGGAGAAGCCATCACTTTTTGTTTATCCAACTTCAGATACTTGGATAAATAAAACACCAGTAAATATAAGATGTAAATTCCCAAAGTTCTCACTTCTCAACTCTCATCTTCTGAATGTATTGTTCTGTGTTAGTTCCAACGCGAAACATACTTTTACCCACTAGTAACATTAATTATTCTTTAAATTTGAGTAGTAATAGTATTGCTACTATTTATTATACTCTAATTAAAGTAAAGTAAATTGACTTTAACGGCTGATGTGTTAACTTTTATACTGGGTTTATTTGTGTAATAAAAGTAAACTAAATTGATTGACCCATTTTTGTCACGTTCATATCTTTGTTTATTTATTTATTTATTTTTAATTTTTTATGATGCTAACACACGAATCAACTTGTGCATATCTGGACTATTTCAATGGGTACCTGTTATCGCCTACCGGTATGTACGGAGTTAAGAGGGTGTTTGGTTAAGCTTATAAGATGGTCAAACTGACTTATAAGCCAAAAATAAGCCAAAAGCTATAAGTTGATCTCCCCCAACTTATCAAATTTCAGCTTATAAGCACTTTAGTTTGACCAAAATATTTACTATTCTATCCCTAAAATACTTCTTTTTAAAACAAAATTCTTCGTATAGTTTTATTCTATCCCAGTTTGTCAATACATATTAAGTGCTTGTTTCTTCTCTACAAATATTGTGTGCGTTATTTAAGATTTTTTTCTTTACTTTTATTAATTTATACTCCACCCCTTCTAATTTATGATTGTATACTTATCATAACATAAATTATATTTATAAAAGAAGATATTATCTAATGTTTTTATAATTAACATAACATGATAAATAGGTAGAATTATGTAGAATCTAAAATTTTGAATAAAATAACGTTTTTAGTAGTGTTAATTGTTGAGGTCATTTAAGTCATTTCAACATAAAAAGAGCTTATCAACACTTTTTAATCAAACAATTTCATTTGCTTAATATTAATTTCAGCACTTTTATCCAAACACGTAATTACTTATTTTTTAAATCTGTTTCAACACTTAAAAGTACTTTTCAGCACCTAATGTTTATCAGCTACTCTAAATCAGCTAAGCCAAACACACTCTAACTCTAATCACAAAGTCTTAAATAGATCCTTATTTATTAACTGGTGCATCGGTGACTACTATTTTATTTAACTTGTTATATCATATTGTTGTTTTATCTTTCAAATCATTTAAATTTAATTTATTATACGTAATTAATTTTTAAATGACTTGATGTTAAAAAAAAGTACAGCTGCCCATCAAAATAATAACGGATATGTATTTTTGTA
>ML256207.1:0-14021 GCA_005239495.1 Nicotiana undulata | reverse complement strand
AGGTGATTAGCATGATCTTCCCGACTCCGCGAGTAGACAAGGATGTCATCAATAAAAACAATCACAAAGTAGTCTAGAAATGGCTTGAAAATCCAATTCATAAGATCCATAGAAGCTGCTGGAGCATTGGTCAGCCCAAAGGACATTACCAGAAATTCAAAACGACCATAACGAGTCCTAAAGGCGGTCTTAGGAATATCCTTCTCTCTGATCTTCAACTGATGATACCCAGACCGTAAATCAATTTTGGAGAAGAACCTCGCACCTTGTAATTGATCAAACAAATCATCTATTCGAGGTAATGGATACTTGTTTTTGATAGTGACTTTGTTGAACTGCCGATAATCAATACCCATCCGAAGCGACCCATCCTTCTTTCTAACAAAAAGAACCGGAGCACCCCACGACGACATACTTGGCCGAATGAACCCCTTATCCAGTAAATCCTTCAACGGCTCCTTTAACTCCCTTAACTCTGCTGGTGCCATTCTGTATGGTGGGATAGATATTGGCTGCATATCTAGTAGTACATCAATCCCAAAATCAATCTCTCTATCTGGCGGAATCCCTGGAAGCTCGTCCGGAAATACTTCAAGAAACTCATTCACAACTGACACGAACTCGGGGACCGACACTTCTGAAGCGGTGTCCGCGACCCGGACCAAATGATAGATACACCCCTTCTTAATCATCTTCGAGGCCTTAAGGCAGAAGATAAACCTACCTTTCGGCACCCACACCATTCCTCTTCCACTCAATAACCGGATTATTCGGAAACTCGAGTCTCATGACTCTCGTTCGGCAGTCGAGCTTAGCAAAGCACGAATAAAGCCAGTCCATTCCCATAATAATATCAAAATCTACCATCTGAAGCTCAATAAGATCGGTCGTGGTAACGCGACCACATACCGTGACAACACAATTCTTGTAGACTTGCGCTGCTGTAATAGAATCACCAATCATAGTTGATACAAAGAACGGCTCATGAAGCTGTTCGGGTTCTATCCCAAAACTTGAAGCAATAAACGGGGCAACATAGGACAAGGAGGACCCCAGATTAATAAGAGCATAGTAATCAAGTGCTTGAACATTCAGATACATGTGACAACATCTAGAGAAGCCTCCGTGTTCTGGCGACCACTCAAAGAATAGAATCGGCTGGGTCCGCCTCTACCACGAGCCCCACCCCTAATTACACCACGTCCTGCTGGAGCTGGAGGATGCACTGAAGATGTGGCGGCTGAAAAACCAGATGACTGGGCAAACCCCCTACCCATGCTCTGGCTGGCCGCACGGAAATCCCGCTGAAGATGACCCTTCACCCCACACCTGTAGCATATTGGGCGATCCAAATAACAGGCCTCAGTATGGAACCCTCCGCACTGAGGGCACAGGGCCCTCCCCTGCTGATGGAACCTTCCTCCGGGATGACCTGACTGATGGGGTCTCCTACTGTCGGATCCTGATCTCCAATGGCTATTCGGCTGATAACGGTGCACGGATGGCGGTGCACTGGCTGAAGACTGTGCATAAAACTGGGATGGTCCGCTCCCCTGAACTGGTCTCCCCCCTGAAACTGCACTCCCTGAGTGACCCACCGACCGGGCCTTGCTGCTACTCTCTCTGTATGCCCGTATCTTCAACTTTCTAGCCTCCTAGCCTGGGCGAATCCCACAATCTTCCCATAATTCATGTCCGAGTGCAAAGCCGCTGGAGCAGCCTCATTCACAACCAAAGGACTGAGACCCTGAACAAATCGTCGAACTCGAGCATCCATGGTCGACACTAACTGGGGAGCATACTTGGACAACCTTACGAACTCCATGTGGTACTCCCAAACACTCATACTGCCCTGCTTGAGGACCTCAAACTCAGTAGCACTGGCTGCCACAATCTTGGCAGGCAAAAAGTGATCCATGAACGCATCCACGAACTCGCTCCATCTAGCCGGAAGACTTCCCTCTCCATGGGAACCCTCCCACATCTCAAACCAGGAATATGATTCTCCCCTCAGCCTGTACGAAGCTAACTCAACCCCCTCTGTCCCTGTAGCCTTCATCACCCGAAGGGTCTTGCACATCTCATCAAGAAAATCCTATGGATCGGCCTCTGGATCCATACCTGAGAACTCTGGAGGGGCCAACCGCAGAAACTGGTTGACTCTGGAGCCGGCGGAATCTCCCTGTCCGCTGGAGGACGTAGGGGTAGCATGAGATCTTTGGGCCTGAGCGGCCACCAACTGAGTTAACATATGAATAGCTCCTCTGAGGTCCCCCTCGGACGTACCGGGACCGGAAGCTAGAACCGTAGAGAGATCAGGAATATCAGCGGGAGGGATTGTAGCACCCTCCGCCGCCGCAGGAACAAGAATGCTTTGATCCGGAATAGAAGGGTCCAGCAAATTCAAGGCTGGGGAGTCACTCTCACCCGCACTACCAGGTACATGATTCACAGCCACACTTGGGGTGGCATTGGCCTCAAGGCCGAGTCGAGCTCTCTTCTTTGGCACCATTACTGAAATTTTTTGGAACGAAGCACGAATTAGACAAGGACATTTTCACTCTCCACCTCACCGCACGATATAGAATAACAATGAAAAGAGTAATTTCCTAAATGTCCGTGTAGCCCCCTAATTATAGATGTGGTCGACAACACACCGATAAGAAGGGCTCTACTAGACACGGCTCCGAGACATCCTAGGACTCTTTTAAAACCTTAGGCTCTGATACCAAGTTTGTCACGCCCCAAAACCAAGGGACACGACCGGCACTCGACCGAGTAGCCCCAGTCAAGAGGACCTGGATTTTTTTTTCCTTCCCACGTATTACCCCAAAATTTCCGATGTACATTATTCAGTTACAATTAAGACGCATTCTTACAATCTGAAATTAAACCATAGAATTCTATCATTACCAACATGTAGTACAATACTTAAAAAATATACGTAACACACAGTTTTACTTTACGTGGTCTACAAGTCATACTACCCAAAATACATAAGTACCTAACCCACATTTCCTGTCTACGGAGCCTCTAAGAGTACGAAAGAGTTATATATAATACTTGCCGATAACAAGGCTCCGGCTATACCTTACACAAATACCAAAATAAAAATCCAGAAGAAAAGGTGGCATGAACCACACTGGGCCCTGAGAGGAGAGGGGCTCACCAAATCAGCTGATAGGACGTAGAGGAGGCACTATTGTCGGTGGGCTGGAGTACCTGCTATAGAACCACCTACAATCATCACAAGAATGTAGCGCCTCCGGCAAAGGGACGTCAGTACATTTGAATTGCACTGGTATGTATGAACAAATTTTACTCTAAGTAACCTCAATAATGCATAAGCAAGAGACAGACAGAGAGTCACACAATCACCGCACAAGACATAGAAAGACACATAATGGAAGTTCCACAATTTTTACTTCATCATAATCACAATCTCAATTCCACCCTTGTCACTTCTCACATTTCACCCTTAATTATTTTGTTGCGGCACGCAACCCGATCCCACCTGACAATCACAATCATTTGTTGTGTTTCTATTGCAGTGTGCAACCCGATCCCACCTGACAACTGTTGCGGCGTGCAACACGATCCCACCTGACAACTATTGCGGCATGAAACCCGATCCCACCTGACAATCACAATCGCACCCTTAATACTTCTCACGTCTCACCCTTATCTCCCGTGTTTCGACGCGTAACCCGATCCCACCAAGCAATCACATCTCATATCAACGATGGCAAATCACAGTTCAATCATAGAAGATTTCAGCAATAAGAATACAACTTCTTTACATAGCCTTTAGCATATACATTCATACTCTCGGATTCATTATCCTCCTAGCACCGTTTTACATAGCATGGTAGTGTGGTGATCGACTAAAGACAGACAAGTAATACACTTCACGCTTCAACATAATTCGGATAACCAGTTACACATATCCATAACAATACACGTACCGTATGCTCGAATACATTGTGAACTAGATTGACGGTGCTAGGCGGTTCGGTGAATTGCAATAGAAATTAAAAAGGGAAAGTCGACTCCAGGTATGTATGGCTAACTTTAATCTTTGTAAAATCACTTGTGGTGTTCGAGCATACGGTACGTGTATTGTTATGAATATGTGTAAATGGTTGTCCGAATAATGTTGAAGCGTGAAGTGTATTACTTGTCTGTCTTTAGTTGATCACCACACTAACATGCTATGTAAAACGGTGCTAGGAGGATAATGAATCCGAGAGTATGAATGTATATGTTAAAGGCTATGTAAAGAAGTTGTATTCTTATTGCTGAAATCTTCTGTGATTGAACTGTGATTTGACATCGTTGATATGAGATGTGATTTCTTGGTGGGATCGGGTTGCGCGCCGCAACAGGAGAGATAGGGTGAGACGTGAGAAGTGATAAGGGTGTGATTGTGATTGTCAGGTGGGATCGGGTTGCACGCCACAACAGTTGTCAGGTGGGATCGGGTTGCACACCGCAACAGTTGTCAGGTGGGATCGGGTTGCACGCCGCAATAGAAACACAACAAATGATTGTGATTATCAGGTGGGATCGGGTTGCGCGCTGCAACAAAAGAAATAAGGGTGAAATGTGAGAAGGGACAAGGGTGGAATTGAGATTGTGATTATGATGAAGTGAAAATTGTGGAACTTCCATTATGTATCTTTCTATGTCTTGTGTGGTGATTGTGTAACTCTCTGTCCGTCTCTTTCCTGTGCATTATTGAGTTTACTTAGAGTAAAGTTTGTTCATACATACCAGTACAATTCAAATGTGCTGACGTCCCTTTGCCGGGGGCGCTACATTCTTGTGATGATTGTAGGTGGTTCTATAGCAGGTACTCCAACCCACCGACAGTAGTGCCTCCTCTACGTCCTATTAGCTGATTTGGTGAGCCCCTCTCCTCTCGGGGCCCAGTGTGGTTCATGCCACCTTTTCTTCTGGATTTTCATTTTGGTATTTGTGTAAGGTATAGCCGGAGCCTTGTTACCGGCAAGTATTATATATAACTCCTTCGTACTCTTAGAGGCTCCATAGACAGGAAATGTGGGTTAGGTACTTATGTATTTTGGGTAGTATGACTTGTAGACCACGTAAAGTAAAACTATGTGTTGCGTATATTTTGTAAGTATTGTACTACATGTTGGTAATGACAGAATTCTATGGTTTAATTTCAAATTGTAAGAATGCGTCTTAATTGTAACTGAATAATGTACATCAGAAATTTCGGGGTAATACATGGGAAGGAAAAAGAAATCCAGGTCCGCTTGACTGGGGCTACCCGGTCGAGTGCCAGTCATGTCCCTTAGTTTTGGGGCGTGACAGCAAGTCACAAAATAACAAATGAATCTACCTGAAATATCAAATCAAAAAAAAGGATTCTAATAATCAAAACAACCAGCTAGATCATTACATTGTCCCTCTTTTACACAAACATTTGTCCTCAAACATGTTTAGAATCATACCTGAAATGCCAAAAAGATGAGGATATATGCTTTGCATGACATGTTCATTCTCCTGATATTTGGCTTAATGTATGCATATTTTAATGTTATTGCCTCACATTTTGCTCATGTCTCGTAGATTTGAGATGTATAATATAATGATTTTTGCTAATTTATGGTATTTCTGTGTGTAGGAATCATTTGGATGCAATTTGGGAAGAAAGTGCGCGAATTGGAGCGAAAATGAGAAGAAAAGGCAAAAGTGCAAATTTGAGGGCCACAGGCAGCATGGGGCGCTACCTGTGACGCACTTTACAGTATGCTTGAGAAGTTGAGTGCCAGGGTCAGCGCCCCATGCTGCCCTGGACGCTCAAAGCGTGAACATATCCTATTTCGAGTAGGACTTGGTTATTTCGACCCCAAGACGTCCCCAACTCATATAAAAGACAACTTAGACCTATTTTGAAGAGAAGAACGTGACTTTGAGAGAGAAACAAAAGTACGAAACACTCGGGAGCACGAATTTGATTAATTCTTCCATTCTTCCTCTAGTATTCATTAATTTTATGTTTGAAAACATTAATTTTGATGATTGTATAAACATGAGTGGCTAAGAATCCCATTGTACTAGGGTCATGGGTGATTGTAAAGACCCGTAAAATTTCTTGCTTAAAATAATGCCCGAATAAGTCCCCGAGTTGTTATCTCTGAGGAAACTCTTAAATCGGACCTTGATTTTTGTAAAAGTACACCGGGAATTGGAAGAACTTAATTTTTCCAGAAATTGGGTGTTATGCGACGCACTATGCGATCGCATAACGTGTATGTGGACCGCATAGTGGTCGCATACCTGGGCAGAATGTTTTCAGAATTCGGCCCACATGGAGGCCATTCTGCGGTCCAATATGCGAATCGCATGTCAGCAATGCGATCGCATTCCTGACCGCATATTCGACACGATCTTTTAATTTTCTAAGATTATATACCCGACCCCATTTTCATTTAACCCCTGCCCTCTTTCATTTTAACAAGATTTCTGAACAAAATAGAGAGAAGGAAAGGAGAGTTCTTGAGAGAGGAAGTGGTCCTTCCATTAAAGTGATTTTCAAGGTCTCTCAGGCTCGGTATTTCAAGTAATCTCCTTCTTCCCCATTCTAGCAGGTAAGGGTTCCCAATCCCCTTTTTCCATAAATTTTCTGATTTTAAACAAAGGGAGGGTTGGCATGGATTGACTCTTGAAAATATTAACTAAGACCTTGCATGCATGTTTAATAATGGTGGTAATCTAGTAAGAAGGAGTGGGTTGGGGTAAACTTCACTAAGATAGGGTTGGTAATCTAATGGGTTCACCTAGTGTTTGGCAAAATGCTTGAGAGAGAGTCCGAACATGACTTTCAATTCTGAGTTGAATATGTTTAATTGTGATCTAGATTGATGGTACTAGTCGGTTCGGTGATTGTGAGTAAAAGTTAAAAAGGGAAACTCGACTCCAGGTATATATGGCTAATTTTTAACCCTTGTAGAATCTTCTCGTTGGTGTTCGAACATATGGTATGTGTACTTCATTGAGATTATGTGAATTGATCGTTCTAATGTGTTGAGATGTAAGATTCTATTCTCTGATTGTCTTAACTGATTGCCATACTCCCGTGCTATGCGAAGTTGTGAAAATGGTGATTCCTTGTGCTTACTCTATCACGTGTAAAGCTCGTTAACTATTGAACACCTCGGTATGAAAGGATGTACTGCCAAACTAAAGAAATGATAACGAATCCAATTGTTGAATGTATCTAAGTGCTAAATGTTGTGTAGTAAATAATGGAAAGGAAACGTGGATAACTAATAGAGCTTTATGTTGATGGCATACTGTATATGATTCACTGTTGGACAAAGATTTCTGTGGCCGTGATTTCATATGGTTATTTGGCTGTTATGAATGAATATCCTTGATGATGAGAATCTTTTTGATTAACTCATTGGTTGATATGAACTTATATTCTTCATGATGAAGATCCTTGTGATTTAAATTGGTGGTGATTGTTAATTGTCCGGTGGGATCGGGTTGCACGCCCCAACACGGAGTAATAAGGGTGGACGAGGTAATAAGGGTGAGAGAAGGTGATAAGGGTGGCCGAGGTAATAAGGATGGAATGTGATCATTATCACTATTGAAATGAAAATCTATGAGACTCTTGAATATGGAGGTGTTGAAAAGAAAAAGGGGAATTTGTAAAACTCCTTATTTTGGTTATTTTGATTTCTGTGTAATGCTTGTTGGATTCTATTAACTGTCTCTTATCTGTGTACTGCTTGATTGTACTTGGGGTAAAGTTTGTTCATACATACTAGTACTATTCCACAGTGCTAACGTCCCTTTTGCCGGGGGCGCTACATCTTTTATATGGATGTAGGTGGTTCCGCAGCAGGTAGCTCAGCCCGCCGTTAGTGGTGCCTCCTCTTCATCTCCTCAGCAGTTGTGGTGAGCCCCTCTTCTCCTCGGGGCCGTGTGTGGATTATACCACCCTCTTTTGCTTATGTTCTAAAGGTATAGTCGGGGCCTTGTTATCGGCAAGTTATGTAAAATCCCTAGTATTCGTAAAAGCTCCGTAGACACAATGTGGGTAGTGTATATATGTATTTTTGGGTAGTAATCAGTACGTGCTCGGAACCGTGGATTAGGTTGGAAAGTTATGTATGTATTATGTATGTTTGAATATTAGTCGTTGGCATGTTAAAAGAGGAAACAATGGAGATATGTTGGAAGACGTACTTTGAAAGTAAAATCGGCTAACTCATTTGAATTAATGTATGTTACAAACGCGGGGTAACACGTTGGGCAGGAAAGGCAATCCAGGTCCGCTTGACTGGGATCACCAGGTTAGGCGCCTGTCACGTCCCTCGATTTTGGGGCGTGACAAACTTGGTATCAGAGCCTAAGGTTTTAAAAGTGTCCTAGGATGTCTCGGAGCCGTGTCTAGTAGAGCCCTTCTTATCGGTGTGTTGTCGACCACATCCATAATTAGGGGGCTGCATGGACATTTAGGAAAATACCCTTTCATTTTTATTCTGTATCGTGCGACGGAGTGAAATGTGAGAATGTCTTTATCTAATTCGTGCGTTGTCCTAATTTTCAGTAAATGGCGCCCAAGAAGAGAGCTGGACTTGGACTAGAGGCCAATGCCACCCCGAGTGTGGCCACACATCCTTTATCTAATGGTACGGGTGAGAATGATTCCCCGACCCTGAATTTGCCGGACTCTTCCGTGCCAGGCCAGTCTATCCCTATTCCTGCTCCAGCGGAGGGTATTGAAATCCCTCCCGCAGATGTTCCTGATCCTTCTTCAGTTCCAGCTTCCGGTCCCAGTATTTCTGATGGGGACCTCAGGGGGGCTATTCAGATGTTGACTCAGTTAATGGCCTCCCAGGCCCAAAGATCTCAGGCTGCCCATGCGTCCTCTAGCGAGCGAAGGGATTCTTCAGGTTCTAGGATCGACCAGTTTCTGCGGTTAGCCCTTCCAGAGTTCACAGGCACCGACCCAGAGGCCGATCCTCAAGATTTTTTAGATGAAATGTACAAGACTCTCTGGGTTATGAAGGCTGCTGAAATAGAGGGAGCTGAGTTGGCTTCCTATCGTCTAAAGGGAGCAGCATATTCGTGGTTTGAGATGTGGGAGAGTTCCCGTGGAGAGGGGAGCCCTCCAGCGAAGTGGGTCGAGTTCGTAGATGCCTTAATGGATCATTTCTTGCCTACCGAGACTATGGCAGCCCGTGCTGCAGAGTTTGAGGTCCTTAAGCAGGGCCACATGAGTGTGTGGGAGTACCATATGGAGTTTGTGCGCTTATCAAAGTATGCTACCCACATGATGCTGACTATGGAGGCCAGAGTTCGTCGGTTTGTTCGAGGCCTTGGTCCCTTGGTTGTCAATGAGGCTGCTACAGCTGCTTTGCATTCGGATATGAACCATGGGAAGATTGTGGGTTTTGCCCAGGCTACGGAGGCACGAAAATTGAAGATAAGGTCAGAGAGGGAGAGTAGTAGTAGGGCCTGGTCAGCGGTCAACCCTGGGAACTCGGTTGGAAGTGGGAGATCAGCCCTTGGGAGAGGGTCATCAGGACCAACTCAGTCCTATGCTCAGTCCTCAGCCAGCGCGCCGCCATCAGGGCACAGTTATCAGCAGGGAGGTCGCTTGGGGCCCGGTTCAGATAGCAGGAGGTCCCACCAATCAGGTCGTTCTGGTTTGAGGTATCAGCAGCAGCGGAGGGCCCCATGCCTAAGTGTGGGAGGTCCCATCTTGAGCCATGTTACTTGGATATTCCGGTATGCTTCAGATGCGGAGTGAGAGGTCATACCCAGTGGAATTGTCGTGCGCCCAGTCAGGGCACGGGTAGGGTCACTGCTCAGCCATCCGGTTCTTCAGCCGCTACATCTTCAGCAAGCCCTCCAGCTCCAGCAGGGCGCGGTGCAGCTAGGGGTAGAGCACGGGGTCAAGGGGGACCTAGTCGGTTCTATGCCTTGAGTGGTAGCCAGAGTGCGGAGGCTTCTCCAGATGTTGTCACAGGTATTCTGTCTGTGCAAACGTTTAATGTTTATGCTCTTATTGATCCGGGGTCCTCTTTGTCATATGTTACTCCATTTATTGCTTCGAGTTTCGGGATAAAACCCGAACAGCTTCTTGAGCCGTTCTCAGTATCGACTCCGGTTGGTGATTCCAGTACGGTCGCGCGAGTCTATAGTAATTGTGTTATCACGGTGTGTGGTCGAGATACCACGGCCGATCTTATTGAATTAAAGATGTTAGATTTTGATGTTATCATGGGAATGGATTGGCTTTACTCGTGCTTTGCTAAACTCGACTGCCGAACCAGAATTATGAGGCTCGAATTTCCTAACGATCCCGTCATTGAATGGAAAAGGAATGATGTTGTGCCAAGGGATAGGCTTATTTCCTATCTTAAGGCCTCCAAAATGATCAGGAAAGGATGCATCTATCATTTGGTCCGGGTTGCGGACACCGCTTCAGAGGTGCCTGCTCCCGAGTCCGTGTCGGTTGTGAATGAGTTTCTGGGAGTATTTCCGGATGAGTTACCTGGGATTCCGCTAGATAGAGAGATTGATTTCGGGATTGACGTATTGCCAGATACGCACCCAATATCTATTCCACCGTACAGAATGGCGCCAGCAGAATTGAGAGAGTTAAAGGAGCAATTGAAAGATCTATTAGAAAAAGGTTTCATTCGGCCAAGTGTGTCGCCTTGGGGCGCACCGGTTCTTTTTGTCAGAAAGAAAGATGGATCGCTTCGAATGTGTATTGATTATCGGCAACTCAACAAGGTCACCATCAAGAATAAATATCCACTGCCTCGGATAGATGATTTGTTCGATCAGTTGCAAGGTGCTAGGTTCTTCTCAAAGATTGATTTCCGGTCAGGGTACCACCAGTTAAAGATCAGGGCACAGGATATTCCTAAGACCGCCTTCGGGACTCGTTATGGCCATTTTGAATTTCTGGTAATGTCTTTTGGGCTAACCAACGCCCCAACAGCTTTTATGGATCTTATGAATCGGGTTTTCAAGTCGTTTCTTGACTCCTTCGTGATAGTTTTCATTGATGATATCCTTGTTTATCCGCGAAGTCAGGAAGATCGTGCTAATCACCTCAGGGCAGTTCTGCAGACTCTTCATCAGCACCGCCTGTATGCTAAATTTTCGAAATGTGAGTTTTGGCTAGAACCGATCGCGTTTTTGGGTCATGTAGTTTCTAGGGAAGGAATTCAAGTTGATCCCCAAAAGATTGCAGCAGTGAAAGATTGGCCTAGACCAACGACCCCGACAGAGATTCGTAGTTTCTTGGGTCTAGCTGGGTATTATCGAAGATTTGTGGAGGGATTCTCTACTCTCGCCTCCCCATTGACTAAGCTGACGCAAAAAGTAGTTAAGTTTCAGTGGTCCGATGCTTGCGAAAAGAGTTTTCACGAATTGAAGTCGCGATTGACTTCGGCACCGGTGTTAACCTTGCCAGAAGGTTCGGAGGAATTCGTGGTTTATTGTGATGCGTCGAGAGTTGGTTTGGGGTGTGTGTTGATGCAGCATGGTAAAGTTATAGCATATGCTTCAAGACAGCTCAAGAATCACGAGAAGAATTATCCGACGCATGATTTGGAGCTCGCAGCGGTTGTGTTTGCATTGAAAATTTGGCGGCATTATCTTTATGGGGTCCATGTGGACGTGTTCACAGACCACAAGAGCCTTCAGTACCTATTCAAACAGAAGGAGTTGAATTTAAGGCAGCGAAGGTGGTTAGAGTTGCTCAAAGATTATGATATGAATATTTTGTACCATCCAGGAAAGGCGAATGTGGTAGCCGACGCTCTTAGTCAGAAATCCATGGGTAGCTTAGAACACTTAGGGGCCGGTCAGAGGCCTTTGGCTCGAGAGGTTCATCAGTTGGCCAGTCTTGGGGTCTATCTTTCGACCTCAGATGAGGGGAATGTCGTGGTGAGAAATGGAGCGGAGTCTTCGCTTGTAACGTAAGTCAAGAAAAAGCAATTCAGAGATCCAGCATTAACACAATTGAGGGAAGCAATTTTAAATCACAAGACTTCAGCGTTTTCAATCGGCAATGATGACGGTGTCTTGCGATGTTAGGGGAGAATATGTGTTCCAGATGTAGATAATCTCTGGTAGAGGGTGATGGCAGAGGCTCATAACTCCAGGTATTCTATTCACCCAGGTTCCACGAAAATGTATCACGATCTCAAGGAGATTTATTGGTGGAATGGTATGAAGAGGGGTGTGGCGGACTTGGTGTCTAGATGTTCGAATTGTTAGCAGGTGAAGGCCGAGCATCAGAGGCCCGGTGGGCTGACTCAGCTTATGGAAATACCGATGTGGAAATGGGAAATGATCAACATGGACTTCGTGGTAGGGTTACCTCGCACTCACCGCAAGTTTGACTCAATTTGGGTGATAGTGGATCGACTCACGAAATCAGCTCACTTCTTGCCAGTCAAGTCCACCGATACTACAGAACAGTGCGCTCAGCTGTATATCAAGGAAATAGTCAGACTTCATGGTACTCCAGTTTCTATTATCTCGGATCGATGGGCCCGGTTCACAGCTAACTTTTGGAGGAAATTTTAGCAAGGTCTGGTTACTCAGGTAAATCTCAGCACAGCTTTCCACCCACAGACAGACGGTCAAGCGGAGCGGACTATTCAAACGCTTGAGGATATGTTGCGGTCTTGTGTTTTGGATTTCAAGGGTAGCTGGGATGATCACTTGCCGCTTGTAGAGTTTGCTTACAATAACAGCTTCCATGCTAGTATTCAGATGGCCCCATTTGAGGCATTGTACGGAAGAAGATGTAGATCTCCGATCGTATGGTTTGAGGTTGGTGAGGCAGAATTGATAGGGCCAGATCTTGTGCACCGAGCTATGGAAAAAGTTAGAGTCATTCAGGAAAGGATGAAAACTGCTCAGAGTCGTCAGAAATCCTATGCGGATGTTCGTCATAGAGATTTAGAGTTTCAAGTAGATGATTGGGTATTCTATAAANCATATGAAGAAGTTCCGGTTTCCATTCTTGATAGGCAGGTCCGTAGATTGAGAAACAAAGAGATTGCTTCTGTTAAAGTGTTGTGGTGAAGTCAACGAGTCGAGGTATCCACGTGGGAAACAGAGAAAGAAATGAAAGAAAAATACCCCCATCTGTTTGAGCAAGTGTAGTAGTGATCGTGCGGATCATGGTTCCAAGGCAATTTTATGTTGTACTTNCCAAAGCTATGTGCAAATTGTGTGCCACTAATTGAGTCTTGTGATAAATTGTGATGAAAGGAGGATGAGCTATATGTATTGTCAAGGTAATTGAATATGTGAAAGTGTTGAGGTGATGAATGGTATACCAGTTGTAGGGATAAAAATATTTGTGTAATGATGCTTGGAAATGTGTTTCGGGGGCACTCTGTCAGGTGGATAGGTCTAAATACAAAGGAGACTCTGGCAAAATTTTCTGAAAATACCGGAGTTAGTGTAAATGGGAAGGTTTGCATATCATGTTTTGCTAAACCAAATGATTCCCAAAATCCTCATTCGAGGACGAATGATTTTTAAGGGGGGGAGAATGTAAAGACCCGTAAAATTTCTTGCTTAAAATAATGCCCTAATAAGTCCCCGAGTTGTTATCTCTGAGGAAACTCTTAAATCGGACCTTGATTTTTGTAAAAGTACCCCGAGAATTGGAAGAACATAATTTTTCCAGAAATTGGGTGTTATGCGATCGCATAACGTGTATGCGGACCGCATAGTGGCCGCATACACGGGCAGATCACTGCCCAAGTGAAGGGGTGTTATGCGACGCATAATGCGATCGCATAACGTGTATGTGGACCGCATAGTGGTCACATACCTGGGTAGAATGTTTTCAGAAATTGGCCCACATGGGGGCCATTCTGCGGTCCAATATGCGAACCGCATGTTAGGAATACGATCGCATTCCTGAGCACATATTCGACACGGTCTTTTAATTTTCTAAAATTATATACCCGACCCCAGTTTCATTTAAC
>ML256205.1:33410-70348 GCA_005239495.1 Nicotiana undulata | reverse complement strand
CCCCCCCCCCTCCCTCCTCTTGTGTGGTATTGACGTATAGAACATCACATCGACACCAAGCTTCATACAAAGCAGAGTCGGCACTTGTCTTAGCAATTGATCCATTGATCGATCCTAATTTATTCTTACAGGATAACCCTATTAGCATGCTTCGTCTCCAACTTCATAACTCAGCCCATTGAAAGTGTTGGAAACCATTACAGTCCCAAGGGAATGGGAGGGATAGAGGTACAATGGGTGAGACTTCTCAACAAAAATGGAAATAATAGAAGTAGTTAAAGGATCATTAGTAGAACCCATACTTAAACTCACACGGCCAAAATTTAGGACTTTAATTCATTCAGACACAAACAAGAAATGTAAAATCATGCCATTTGCATTTTCCAAAATTTAGGGCTTGACCATCGAATAAGAAGAGAAAAATCATTGTTCTTTTGTTCTCTCTCAAACATTGAAAACTAGGGTTTGCCATTTACATTTTTTCTTAAATCTACTTTGATCCTTCATGTTTTCGTGGTATCAGAGCCATCAATGGCTTCCTTAGATCATGGCCTTTCGAGTGATCCTACCCTTGCCACTTGATTTTGCCAATTTCGTTTTCTCCGACGAGGCTGTGACGGTGTGTTTTTGGTTATATATGTAAAATATAATATTAGATATAAACTATTCTTTTTAACAACCTAAAAGAAATGGCCGCAATTGTTAACCTTCCCTGGCTACTTTGCGATGATTTTAATGAAGTTGCTAGTGCATCGGAGAAATTTGGCGATAACCCCATAAAAAATAGGAGAATTTGCGCATTCATTGACTGCCTAAACAGAAATCAAACATTATTCCACAACACTTCTAACCAAATCACCCCAAAGGATATCATCTACCAAACTCTAGATCTACCATGTTCATGGAGTTTAGACAGTCAATGAAAGCAGAAGTTCTCCGATTTTTTATGGGGTTTCCATATTTCTCCGAAGCATTAGTAACTTCATTAAAATCACCGCAAATTAGCCAGAGAAGGTTAACAATTGCAGTCATTTCTTTTAGGTTGTTAAAAAGAATATTTTATATCTAATATTATTTTTTGCATATATAACCGAGAAATTCCACATACGAGATGTTGTACTTACTCGAATAGTGGCGTGGATTTCTTGTTCTGTAAGTACCATTGGCTCGATTGTGACTTCATGGTTGTTCCACATAATTGTTATTCCACCTGAGAATCCGGAAGCTGGCACCTGCAACAAGTATGTAAAAGGCAGTTGTTGTAATAAAGCATCATAGTCAATCATTCTAGTTTCAGTCAGTGCCAAGACAGATGGTGTGTTTCCTTGAAGTATAGCATCCAAGTTACGCTTGAAGGTGGGATTATTTGCATCTCTATAATTCCATAGGAGAATCTTCATTTGGTAGGTGGTTGTTGCATTTAATCCTTGATCCAGAGTTAGATACAGCTTTGTTGCAGTTGTTGGGCATAGATTCAGCACATACTGCTGCATTGGTGACCAAGCACAGGACCTTATGTTGAGGGACAAATTGCGCGTGTTTGGATCAGAATTCTTTCTTCTGCCTTTTCTAGGAAGGTTAGAGTTAGGCATTCCTCCGTCAGAAATATTGGGTTTACCACATGATCTAAAGTGTTTGATAGGTTTTCCTCCGATTCCGGGACCTACAGGGGAGAGGGATTTGCATTTGTTGAATGGAACGATTGAGTTGTTGTTTCCAGTTCCGGTACTATCTATTCCATTGAGAAATTGTCTAATTGTTCCTGCGTCACGGGTGTGTGGAGAGCTTGCATGACTTGGTTGAGTGATAAGTTGGCAAAGTTGCTCAATGAATATGAGGGCAAGTTGGAGGTCGGTGATGAAAGGTTGTTTGTCGAGTTCATTAGCAGGTTCCCCAGGGATAGAATGTCTTCTTGGATTGTTTGGTTGTAGACTAGTATTTGGTACGCTTGATACATAAAAGGCAAAGCTTTTGACATGCTTAATTATGGCCAATTACAAACTGCAAGTATATTAGTAACAAGGATTAAACTAGTTGTTTTTGAAAGTTCAAACTTTTTGTTGGTTTAGAACTTACCCGGCGAGAGGCTTGTGCGGCTTTACACTTTGAAATATCTACATCAAAAAAGTTTATTATGATGCTTAATGTGAAATAATACCTGTACAAACTGGAGAACCAAATATCAAGCGTAGCCCAATAATTATACGCAATATCTTGTAAGGATGGTGTATGTGTAGTTTAGATTGGAAAAGAATAGCCTTGAAATATTTAGTCATTCTTTATTCATCGGTAGACATGAGGAATATTTTATAAACAAATATTGCTCTTTTCCAGATCCACATAAAACGAAAAGATTTCAACATTAAGAAATAAGGAACAAAAAGAAAGAAAGCAAAACAAATATATTTGGTTTTCAAATAGAAAGAAAAGAAATAATAAAAAGAGAAGCTAATTTTGACATGCTTATAACCAACTAAAAACTGTAAATACATGATAATATATATATGAACGCCATGAAATTATTATGTAAAGTACATGTCCGTTTGGAGCTTTACTCAACTAGAGGTCCATGCGGCTATACACTTATTACAACAGAACAGTTTCTAAAGCATGATTCAGACTGGCAAAAGATAAGAAAAACCCCAGGAACGAAGTAACCTAATGACAAGCTAAGGTACTAGCATTATATTCAACTTGTGTCATTGGCATCTATACTTGATCCTGCATCCGCCAGCGCTTCAGCCATCATCTTTTCTCTATTCTGCATTTGTCTTTCCACAGCAACCATATAGAAGCCTAAACAAGTAAGAACAGCATCAAATATACAAACACAAGAGCTAAGAATAATTTAACTCAAAATCAAAGAAAAACTCAAACAAGATTGATAGTCATACCAATTGCACTCCCAATTGCACAGACCCATAAAAGCCTCCCTGACCATTTGTCACCAACGATTCCTCTATTCCCAAAGCCCATCACAGCTAAAACTGGAGCACGTATTAGAATGTGAATTTCTATTCATGAACTACAGTACACAGGGAGGAAGGAAAACAAATTCAAACAGTAAGAAAATAGAGAAACCAGGGAATTCCAAAGACAGAGAAACCAGGGAAAGAGATATTTCTCCTAGTACAGAGGTATATAAAACAATAAGAAAGCAATTAAACTTGATTCCATGATCCATCTAGGCTGAGCATTAAGGCTGCTATCAACTAAGCAGTTTCTGGAGAATATATAAACAATTGTTCACGAATATTATCCCTTTTGTTATCGCATCTGGATGTTTTGTCCTGTATCAAATTTCATAATATTATGACTAAAAGTACCTCAAACCCCTAATATATCTTAAAAGACAAATTATTATTGGAATCAAAATAAAGCTGAACGGGATATTGATGATTCACATGGCCGACTCCAACAAGTTTGGAATTGTGACGTTGTAGTATTAGTTGTTGCTGCTGGAAATCAAATTATTAGAATTCTAGCTGTCATAGTTTTTTCAAAAATTACACCAGGAATCCTTTCTGTTTTACTGGTACAGACACATTTGACCAATACAATGATCCGCACAGCAAAGCTAAAACAAATTTAAAACCATCTTATTCGATCAGTAAAAGAGAAAACTAAAAATTTATATTATCATTTTACCAAATGATCAAAAGTTCATAATTTTTGCTTCATAGTAAGGTCCAGCTTAGCAATCAGATCAATGATTAAAACCAAGATACCCAGCCTTAGAAGTCCCAGAAGATCATGTAAAACTAGCACAATTTTGAAGGAAAGAAGACACTATAGGGACTATAGATCGGAATCGTTCTGGAAACTGCCACCACTCCCTAACACCAAAAATGTCTCTAAATTGGATGAATGAGAGAGCATTATATAGCTTCTATGCAGCGAATCAAAACTGATCCATTGGATGTTTGGATCGCTCTTCATATTGCCTAACTAGCTCCAATAGCAAACACTCAGGTGTGAGAGAGAGTGAGACTGTCAAATTATTCTTCAAGGGATCAAACGGATCAGCAAACTCAATGCCAGTGCCAGGTTTATAAAGAATGACTACTATTTTCAAGATAGCTATAATTATTGCAAGAGCTTTCAAAAGGTTAATAGATACTTAACATGAAGAACTATAGGGAACAACTAGGTCAGCCAACTCCAAAGCTAGAAGCAAATAATAAAGGATGAGTACTAATAATTGAAATACGTGGAAATCAGTTCACGTCATTTTCTCCTAAATAAAAAAAAACAGTTATTAAGGGGATGAAAATTATGAAAAAGGAAACATCTCGAGTCAGGGCTTAGATAATATAAGTTGGACCAGAGTTAAGGCACTCTAGCTTGGCATCTGGAACCAACTTGGAGTAGTCTAATATGCATCGGCAGTTATTGATTGGAGAAGTTCATTAGGGTAACATTTGGACGATGGAATCTGGATATACAAAGAGGATTACAACTCATGAATCTGGGTATGAAATTCTTGGCAATTGAAATCCCTTATTTGGATAATGAAAATGATTTCATCATTCGAAACCTATTAATTGAAAGGAATGGAACATACTGGAAATTTTAATTAAATCGAAGAAGCAGTTTCTAAATTTTTCTTTCCTAGGTAAAATGGTATATTATTTCATGATATGAGAAATGGAAAACATAACAGAGAACTTTGTTTCGAGATAAATGAAAAGGAAAAGAAAGAAGACGGCACACCTAGATGAACCCAGAAAAAGAGAAGCAACCAACTCTAAAACAGCTGATTTTTTTTTTTTGGATAGGTAACTTTGAAACAACTGAACTTGTAAAAGCGCAAACATGATAGGTCCTCGAGATGATTAAAATAAGACTAAAACCGATAGCAAAGCTACAAAAAAAAAAATAGGGGGGGGGGGGGGGGGTGTGGTAAGAGCTTGAAGTCACCTTGTAGCCCTAGAACATCCAATTTTCCATCTCCTTACTTCTGAGGTCTAGGCACTAAGGTTCAAGTTCTAGGCATCTGCAAAATTCCATCACTAGTTCTTTGCCTGCTGAATTAAGGTAGTCGATCAAACTAAACAATCCACGATTTCGGTACTTCGGATCGGTATTTAAGAATTTCGGCTCGGTATTTCGGTATTCGATTTATCAATTGTGTATCCCAAATACCGTACCAAAGTATTTCGGTATTTCTTATTTTGGTTCGGTACGGTTTCGGTTTAATACATATTCATGTGTCACGTACTGCTAAGTGCTAAGAGCCTAAACATTAAGCAAGCAGAAACAACCACTAACAAGTAAACAATCTGCCATTCTGCCTAACAAAAGGCGTGTAAGAAACATTCAAATCTGCCTAACAACATAAAGCAGCACATACATGGCAGAATTATCACATTCACAACAAGTACTTGAAAGGGAAAAGAAGTAAATAAATATCACAGCAAAGCTAAGATAGTAACAACCACTAACCAAGTACATCTGGAATACTACTAAGACTTGATGCATTAATCTGCATCTTCTTAGGTTCATATTCACCTAATATTACAACAACAACAACCAAGTATAATCCCACAAGTGGGGTCTGGGGAGGGTAGTGTGTACGCAGACCTTAACCCTACCCTAGGGTAGAGAGGCTATTTCCAATAGATCCTCGGCATTCTTCCCTCCAAGAACTCCCCACCTTACTCTTGGGGTGACTCGAACCCACAGCCTCTTGATTAGAAGTGGAGGGTGCTTACCATCAAAGCAATCCACCTTGCCAATTCAAATAGCTACAACACCAGCCTATTCTGTTATGCTATCTAATAAGCAACTTTTGTCAATTTCATCAGGCTATTCATTCATATATCTGAAACTACTGTCACAAAATAATAGCCTTAGGCATCATATAGATTCATCCCTAGATACAACAATCCTAAGCGCAATCATAGTTCTAGTATGCCCTACTTATTATCAACTTCGTTTTTCATGAATTTACACATTCAATTATTTGGGCACACGGTTCCCTATTTCAAGTATCGAAGTGGTCAAGGAAGATCAGAAGCACATAATTTCGAATATGAACAGGGGAACTTTATAGAAGCCTATTAACAAGATAATACTCACAGAACCATCATTCATATAATTTCATGCACAAACTCTTCTATTTTCAATCAGTTAATTCTAGAGATATCTATAGCTTATTTGACGAGGCTATAGCTTATGGAGAAGTTATGAACCTGAATGAAGGTTAACAATGAGTAAACAAGCAATCGCCGAGGAGAGGAGTCGCCGTCGCCGAGTCGTAACTCGTGAATCCGACCACCGCACCAACCAAGGAAAGTCCTGAGGTTTTTTTGAAATTCTTGTCTGCGACTAAGCCTAAGGGTAAGGATTAGGAAATTAGGTGTTTAGGCCTTTTTGGGGTGTGTGGACTTAAAGGTCATTGGGCTAAAACATAAGGAATTTTTACATTTCTATGCCATATATAAAGAGGAAATTTTCGTTTTTGTACCAAATAGAAAATTATATTATCAAATATGTTTATTATTTGCATATTATCCGTTATGCTAATAGTATTTTTATAAAAAATATATAATTTATTAAATAAGGAATCATTATAGTTGTAGGCTTTCTTATTTAGGCGCGTTAATATTGGGGAATTAAAGATTCTTTCAGATATTTCATTAAATAAGGAATCATTATAGTTGTAGGCTTTCTTATTTAGGCGCGTTAATATTGGGGAATTAAAGATTCTTTCAGATATTTCATTAAATAAGGAATCATTGTAACTATAGGCTTCCTTATTTAGGCGCGCTAATATTGGGAATTCCTTAATTAATTGTCTGGTTTTAATGTATTCGATCTCATCTTTTTAAAATATTTAATTACTTGGAACTCAACGGAAAAAATTAAAAATATACAAGTTGTTCTAGGTTGTCAACACTTACTTCTAGGGTAACAATATTGCAGATGCGTATTAATAAGAAAAATGTGGGTGATTTAGTATTGTTTTGGACAAAAATATGTATCTAAAATGTGAAACATACATTTCAGGGGAAGCATGTCAAGTCCAAATATGTACCCAGTTTGTAGATATTTTATAGATAAATTGTAGATTATTTGTATTCTGATTGTAGATATTTTTTTTCTGTTTTCACAAATAAAAAACGACTAAAACTTCTACAAATCTTCTGCAAAAAACGCAATTATGTCAAAAATTCCAATTATGCTACAATTGAATGGGAATTGGGATATTCAAATTCAATGTATCCAGTGTGGATATTTTGTAGATTATTTGTATTCTGATTGGAAATGCTTTGTTTTCTGTTTTCACAAATCAAAAACGGCTAAAACTTCAACAAATCTTCTGCAAAAAATGCAATTATGTCAAAAATCCTGATTATGCTACAATTGAATGGGAATTGGGATATTAAAATTCAATGTATCCAGTTTGTAGATAAATTGTAGATTATTTGTATTCTGATTGTAGATGCTTTATTTTCTGTTTTCACAAATCAAAAATGACTAAAACTTCTACAAATCTTCTGCAAAAAATGCTATGTCGAAAAACGCAATTATGTCGAATATCCCAATTATGCTACAATTCTGTGATTCTCCTATATGCTCTTGTTACTCCTTACGAAACTGACATGCTAAATATGGAATTCAAAAAAACATGATGAAGGGATAGATCTTCCTAAGCAAAATCCTCCCATGAACTGTTATAAGAAAATTGACTTTTGCCAACAATTGAAGCATCAAAAGAAAAAGATAAAAAGATATGTTCGAGCTCATAACATATTGAGAATCAAACTCTGGGAGATAAACCTTAATGTGAAGGAACCTGAAATCATAACCATCAAATCGATCAGACTTGTGCTCATCTTTTCCGGACACAAACACATTGAGACAAGATTGTAGAGGTGCCGACAATGCATTGGCTATGGAAAAATAAAGCAGATCCACCTAAATAGTGGATCTGCTTATTTCTCCCTTTTTGATAATTTAGAGTGATTTGTACGTTTAAAGGTGGGCGCCGAAATTTAAAGTTTTACATAGACGAAACTACCGAGAGAGAGAGCTACTTTGGGAGAAATGTAAAATGTTATTTTCACAAATGAATTCGTTCCCCATTACACTGTAAGTTGTCTAATATGTACATAATACAATTGGGCCGGATCCTTTGATGGGCCAGAATAAGAATAATATAACTACAATTAGGCTGGCCCATTCTAACTACTAACTTCAGCTCCAACATTTTTAGAAGAAGAATGAGCGTTAAACCATATATAATCTTGAATTGGACATTCTTAATTGTTGGATATACAATTTACATATTCAAAAATTTAATAAGAAAATACTTCTATATAAACCACAATATTTTAGGATTAAAATTAATTTAAAATGTTTGAAAATTTTTGAGTCAAATAAAAGCTGATGACTTCCCAAATAGTAATTATCATAATTTTAGATTATCTTGCTTCGAACAGAGTGATAGCTCAAGGGGTAGGCATAAAATCCGAAAAATCGAATTTCGACTCGAACTGAATTAATTTGGTATTTTAGTTTCGATTTTTTCAGTATTTCGATACAAAAATTATGGTATTTCGGTACTTCGTTACAGTATACGATATTGGGTTTTTGATTGTCGAAATATCGAAATAGTTTAGTTGGGCTTGATGGGCTCAATCGACATGAGTTTTTTTTTTTTGTTGAAATTTTTACATACCTATACCATATATGAAACCTTATCACCCTCCATGTTTAAGGTTTGATTTAATTATATTTAGTATACCAAATTACCAAATCTATANCCAATATTAGCGCACCTAAATAAGGAATTTTAATACTACAATGATTCCTTATTTAATGAAATATCTGAAAGAATATTTACTTCCTTAATTTTAGCGCCTAAATAGGAAGATTATATCTACTAAGATTCTGTATTTAATGCATTGTATCTGTTTTGTAAAAAAACTATTAACAAGGCGGGTAATTTTCAAATCATGAACATGTTTATTAATATAGTTTCCTATATGGTATAAGAACGAAAATGTCTTTTTTTTTTTTGGTGCAGACATGAGTTAAATAATGAGTAATAACTTAAATAGTCATTCGCTCATAAATAGCCAACAAATACAATTAATGAATAATATATGAGCATTGGCTAGGAACTATAAATATTTTTAACCGAGTGGCAAAATGTACTTCCCTCTTAAAAATAATGAGTGCCTAACCAAATTTTAGTTTTTTCTTTGTTTTCTTATAACTTGTTTGATTACAAAACAAAACTAATTAAAAAATCTTTGTTATAATTACCTAACATATCAAATAAAAAAATATTATTATTTAATATTTTGACAATAGACCAAATTAGCTCAACTTTTACTACAAGTCTTTTAGACAGGTTAATTTGGGTTATTATGCCCGGCCGAACTTGCTTGTTTGCCATATCGTTATGGACTAATTTTGACACTCATAGTGTTATGGAAAAATAACACTCTATAGCTACTATAAAAATAATAGTCGAAAAAATATATAAAATTTGCATATTTTATGAATATATGTACATTTTGTATGTTATATAAAAATTATACAAATTTTATACACTTATTCAGCTGCCAGATGTAAAAAGTTACTGACGCGGGCTAAAAGTGATAATACCCCTAATATATCGCGTGGGGTAAAGTACATAAATAACCCTTAAAAGCAAATGGTCTTAATTTTTTTATCCCCACTTGCCCCATGGGCAGAACTTTAAATTTAACAAGTGTTGCCTCTCATCTACCCCATATGTAACAATTTAACTTTTTAGAGCTTCAAAATCTACCAATGAAACAAGCGGGGCCAAATGTAAAAGATCAGCCAAATAAGGTTATATTTCTACAAAAATATTTTTGGAAGGGGAGGGGGAGGGGAATAATCTTCGAGGAACGGTTATGACGAGGCGATAACTATTGTTCCTTAGGTTATTTTTGATAGTCCGGCAAAATTATAGGCGGTTTGGGTCCGGTCGTCTGGATGCATGTAGATGGCATGTGCTATAGCACACGAAAATCTGGGAATCTGGCAAAACGCCAGTTTTATGGCACTAAAACGCCAAAAACGAGGAACGGTCATAGCGAGGAGATGACTATTGTTCCTTATGTTGTTTTTTATGGTCCGGCAAAATGGTAGGTGATTCAGATTCAGTCTCCCAGATTCAGTCTCCCAGATTCATGCAGATGAGGTGGGCTATAACACATGAAAATCTGAGAATCGGGCGGAATTCCAATTTTACGGCCCTAAAATACCAAAAAATGATGAACGATCATGGTGAGATGATGACTATTATTCCTTAGGACGTTTTTTATGGTCTGAAACGTTTTTAGAGCTTTCGGGTCTAGCCGCTCAGATGCATGCAGATGGCATGGGTTAGCACATAAAAATTGGCCTGTCTATTGACCCTGGGCTACAAATTGATGCGAATAAAGCACAAAATAAGCTTCCTATTGCACATCCAGGGGAGAAGAGGGACTGGGCAACGCTCTTTAATAGGAACAAAATGGCATCAAGGGGGATGAATCATACATATATCGCCCCAACCATACAAGATGGAGAGAAAATTGTTGAGCTTAATAAAGAGAAAACTTGAAAGGCATCTCAAAATGGAGGCAAACCCTAATCCTATATGTTGTGGGAGAGGATCCGACTATTGGGGACCTAGAAAGATTTATTGTTGTAACATGAAATTTTGACTCAAAGCCAAAGGTATTTTATATAATGATGGATATTTTGTAGTTCGCTTCAATAGTTTGAAAGATAAAGATGTTGTTCTATGCTCTGGACCATATACGATAAATAACCAATTATCATAAAAGCTTGGGTACCTACGTTTAATTTTCATAGTGAAGTTTTGCAAACGATCCCTCTATGGGTGAAACTGCGAAACTTGCCTTTAAGTTGCTGGGAAAGGGAGACACTAAGCAGGCAGATGAATGCACAACAAAAGTGGAAAAGGGTTTCATATGCTCGATTATTAGTGGAAATGGATGTCATCAGGACCTTACCAAAGACTATTAAGGCCAAAGATTTGACTGGAGGTGTTTATGACCAAGAGATAATATATGATTGGGTACTAGAGTATTTCCATACTTGCTTACAGCTTGTCCATTCATGCAATTCGATTCAAAATAAGAATCCACTTGCAGGTCAGCAAAATGGTGGAGCTACCAAACCGAAGCAAGAGTGGGTGAGACGCAAGAAATATTCAAGGAAATGAGGGGCAGTATGTCCCATAAATGCAAGGGGAAAAGGCAAAAGGAAAACATATTGACGAAAAGCAAAATGAGATATAAGGAACAAACAAAGAATCCAATGATGAAGTTGATCGATCAAAAGGAGGCCAATGGCAAATAGCTCGAAACAATTCAGCTACAAAAGGCAACTATAATACAGGGCAGCGTAATAATTTTGGTGAAGGTAAAACTACTCCTAATGTTCTAGTAGGGAGAGAGAAGCATGTTAAAGTGGTGAATGGATTTGATCTCAGAGTAAACCTAATATATTGTTGGAAGGAGAAGGGATGATAAATACCACAAGAATGAGTGGAAGAAGACAATGGAAAGCTGAAAATGATACACCCACATGAAGTTAGCTACATGGAATGTGAGAGGTATTAATAAGACCTATAAGAAAAAGGAGTTAAAGAGGTTTATAAAGAAAAATAATATAGTAATGATAGCAATAATAGAGCATAGGGTCAAATAAAACAATGGTGCATCAATTCTAAGGAAGATAGTGAATGGATGGAGCTGGTGCCACAACTACAATCACAATAGGAGAGGCAAAATTTGGGTAGTATGGGATCAAAATGCTATAAATTTGATGTTGAGCAAACGGCAGAACAGAAGAGTTACAATGTGTAACTTGGGCATGAATTTTCATTTTAAAGTTGTGTATGGCTCGTACACAATAGAAGACATGAGAGGGTTGTGGGAAGCTTTAAAGAGAATAAAGAGTTCACAACAGGACCCTTGGCTTTTCATGGGTGATTATAATGCAGTATTACATGTTGAAGATAGGAAGTATGGAAATCTTGTCACTTAGATAGAAACTAAGGATTTTAGTGACTATCTCTTTGATACTGGAATGACTTAAATGCAATCAGTGGAGAGAGAGTATACTTGGACAAATACTCATATCTACAGCAAAATGGACAGAGCACTTGTCAACTCAGAATGGTTTATCAAATATCACTGCTCGGAGGTTAACATCATGGATTCAAATTTTTCAGGCCACTCCCCGCTCTGTATCAAGCTTGAAGAAGAATTACATAGAGGACCTAGGCCTTTTTGATTCCTTGATTGTTTAGCTGAACATGAGAGCTTCCTCCATGTAGCAGTAGCAGCTTGGAACCAAAGAAATAATGGGCTTGGTATGAGTAAAATCTGGTAGAAGGTGAAAGTAGTTAAACAGGAGATGAAGAAATTGAATCGAGCAGAATTTAATGGGGTAAGCGAGAAAGTGAGTCGGCTAAGACAACAACTAGCAGATCTACAAACTCAAAAAAAGGGGACCAGGGCATACATTATTTGATCAGGAAGGAGCACTAAAATCTGAGCTAGAGAAATGTAGCAATATTGAAGAAAGTATATTCCATCAGAAAGCTCGAATACAGTGGCTGAAACTAGGAGATTCAAATAATGTTTTTTTCTTTGCTAACATAAAGAATAGGCTGGCACAAAACAAGATCAAGAGTTTAATCAATGTTGAGGGGAATATGGTGTAGGATCAAGAAGGCATAAAAAGTGAAGTAGTGAGGTTCTTTGAGAAGTTACTGGGATCTGCTGCTACCCAAATACCAGGTGTAAATCCCATTATTATGAAAGAAGGAATAGTATTGATCAGAGAACATCAACTAGCCCTCATTGAACATGTAACTGCAGAGGAAGTGGTCCAAGCTATCAAAGATATTGAGGACCTTAAAGCACCAGGGTGTGATGTCTTTAATGCTCGTTTCTTCAAAAAAGCTTGGCATGCGGTAGGGAAAGAGATTACTAAGGTAATCTTGGAATTCTTTGATACAGGGGTCATGTGTAAAACTATGAACTGCACTACTATAACATTGATCAAAAAGGTACAAATCAATCTAGAATCTCTGAGTTTAGGACCATCTCTTGTTGTACTATATTGTACAAAATCATCTATAAAGTACTGATACATAGAATGCAAGATGTAATGAATGATGTTGTTGATCCGGGCCAATCAACTTTTATTCCAGGGAGAGTGGTCACAGATAATATTATAATGAGCCATGAATTAGTAAGGGAAAATGGAAAGAAAGGGGTATCACCTAGGTGTATGTTGAAGATAGATATGAGAAAGACCTACGACTCAGTTGAATGGTGTTTTATAGAATAGATCCTCATTTATCTTCACTTCCCTGCTAAATTTGTACAATGGGTGATGGTATGTATAAGCTCAGTTTCATATCCAGTCATCATAAACGGGTACCCTACTGCCTGCCAAAAAAGGATTGAGGCAAGGGGCCCAATGTCTCATTTCTTGTTTGTGTTAGTCATAGAGTATCTCACTAGAATCTTGAAGACACTTAAGAGGTAATCTGATTTCCACTAACACCCAAAGTGTGAAAGACTGAACATTGTACAATTGAGACTGAACATTGTATGATTGAGTTTTGCAGACGACTTACTGTTATTCAGCAGAGGGGATGTAGCATTTGTAAAAATGGTGTTTGAATACTTTCAAAAGTTCTCCAAAGCATCTGGTCTAGAGGAAAACATAGATAAAAGCTCCATTCATTTTGGAGAAGTGCATGAGGAAGAGCAAAACAATATAATACATGTGTTGGGATTGCAAAAGGAGAGATGTATTTTAGGTACCTAGGGGTTCCCTGAGTACTAAAAAGACATAAATATTACAATACAAGCCACTTCATGATAAGATTATGAGTAGAATCGCTTCCTGGACTTCAAACTTCTTAAGCTATGCTGGTAGAGTCCAGTTGATCAAATATGTCCCATTCTCCGTATAGGTGTCTTGGTCTCAAGTATTCGTCTTGTCAAAGAAAGTGGTGAACGCAATTGACTCACTGTGTAGAAGATTTGTTTGGACAAGGGGTGCAGACATGTCCAAGAAAGCATTAATAGCATGGGACAAACTATGTTATCCTAAGATAGTATGAGGACTCAACTTCTTGGATATGTGTACTTGGAACAAGGCTGCCACTTGTAAAATGCTTTGGAATCTTTGCCAAAAGAAAGACAAGTTATGGGTCCAATGGATCCATAACTACTATATAAAAGATGGTGCTGTTTGGAATGCACGAGCAACACAGGCATCATGGGTTGTGAGGAAAATATTGAAGGCTAAGAAAACTTACACAAATGCATATTTAATAACTATGTAAGGTTTTTGAAGAAGTTATAATCTAAACATGCATATGGGGATAAGGAATGTCCTAGGTTGTTTGTTATATGGATCACATCAGTACAATACCCGGTATATCACTCCTCAAAAGGGGCTACACGTGGTATTAGCACACCGGTCATCATATCCATATCTACCCTTCCCACCCCGTAAAGGTTATTAAAATGAGTGTTGGTCAACGACCTCTATTGCGTTCTGCTACCCGTCCCTTCCCAATAGTCCTGGAGGAGTTTAGGACTACTACCTATAAGGGATGTTCTAGGTAGACCCTCATGTTTAAAGGAAAGATACTAAGGCGACAGATAAAAACATGTAGGACTACAATTAGGGGGAAATACAGAAAAAGCAAAGAATGGCCCAAGTATACCTCCACATGTAATGCAAATAGGCAACACGACTCAAACACAGTTAAGGGCAACATTCAGTTTCAGAATCCTAAAGCATGATATCTAGGTGAATTCAGAATATAACAAAGAAGCAGATTTGTTGTATAACCCAGAAAGGCCTAATCAGTTTGCCTACTGATTTTTAAAATCTGTTGAGGATTAAGCAGTGCACACAAATAAAGCAGATTCCCAATTTTAAGCCATTTAATCACCTAAGGCTTGCCAAAGTGTGAGACAGTATACCAATTACCAGAATTACTTTAGTGATGACTTTTTGGAATTGTATTACCTAAGCATGTTGTTCTAAGTGTTCAGAACTAAGAATTATTACCATTTGATTACGAGTATTTGTTTTTATTCCTTTTCATGCATCCATAGTCAAACTAGGTGTATTACGAGTATGAATGCAAGCCTAAGCATGGTATCTAATGCACAAAGATGATGTATATGCAGAACCTAAGCAAGATTTTTCTAAATGTATAAATGTACATTGTTTGAACATGCTTTCAGAATATGCAGAGGATTTGAAGATGACCTATTTATTAGTTTTTTTTAATCCTAAAGAAGGATATCTAAGTGTACATAGAAGCGTATAACATGATTGTAAAATAATGGTTATTAGCACAGGATTTTCGAAATGAGATGACAATAGGTGACCATGATGAAAACAGTAAATGTAAATCCTAGGAAGCATGATATCTAATGCATGAATTTGAATGTATAGTCCTAAATATGATCTCTATTGCGCAGAAACCTAATAGCATGGTTTCTACCCTTTTATAGCTAAAGCATGCGTAGTTACCCCTTTTCATTTTCACTATCCACCCCAAGAGTTGTTTACAATAATTATTACACGTCATTTGCACAAATTACATAACTGAAATAAGAAAAGAAGAAGTTATGCTATAGGGAGCCTACTAATAGGCCCAAAATCTCCAGAGTTTCTCAATGCCATTGATGTTCACAACCTTTCATATAATCCAGGTGTGTCAGAGTTCCCTAAGGATCTCAAGGGATCCCGGGCAGTGCTCACACCCATAATTCCATAACCTTATTGAGTAAGTGCAGTGTGGAAGGGCCAACTCTAATGTGTCAAAGTTCAGAGGGATCTCATAGGGATCCCAAAGCAGTCACACATTAAAGAGGCAGAACCTAGACTTCTAAGAGTATATGTGAGAGTGCATGACATAGTTTTGAAAGAGTTTGATTGAAAACAATTTAAAATAGTTTGCTTGCAATAAGTTTTGGAAAACAACAGAAGGTTTACTTTAGTAGAACAGTTGGAAAAGGAAGTGAGTAGGGCAGTCAGAACAACCATTCAGAACCAAAACAACACACACATGACACGTACAGAGGACAGTTTCAACAATCACAAACAGGGAAGAAAGGAACTGGGGACAAATAAGACACATAGGTGCAGATTTGCATACAAGTTAACACCAGAGCAATACTAAGGTATTACAGAACTTTAACAACCACAGAAATCGTTTTTCCATAAAGATGTTCAGGCCAGAAAGTGATAGAATCAGATTGAGGGGGGTGCTAAAGGGAAGATAACATGCTGAGTTTAAGGGGGAAAGGGTACATGAATCATATTGACTAAAGAATAAATGTAGACATGCTAGTTACAGGGTACACAACAGAACCATAAGTAAAAGCACAATAGAAATAGAAGGAATTGCAATACCAAAAGAAACATGTTGTTTTGAGGCTTTAAACTAAGCTGAAAACATACCAGTTATAGGAGAATAAGTGCAGAGTGAAGAGCACTAGAGTGTATAATACTTAGTCTTGGCTTGCAGCTGACTGAGAATAGTAAATAACCAACAAGAATAGCAAGAGAGAGAATATATATATATATATATATATATATATATATATATATGTGTGTGTGTGTGTGTGTGTGTGTGTGAGAGAGAGAGTTTAGAACAGTACTTGTTCGTGTCTGTGCTAATGAAAGACTGAGGTATTTATAGTTTTGAAAACGAGTAGAGAAAATAAGGTAACAAGTAAAGTATAGTATAATTATAGAAATAAACACAATTAGGATCCAATCAATGCAAGTACTCCCCACAATTAAGGAGTCATAGTTCAAACGGATACCACAGTGGTAAGTAAGGAAAGAGAACTAATTGAAAGACTGATTTTAATCGTACAAAGAGTAGTAAAGAATAGGGCATGTGATTAGGGCTAGGTACAGAATATATTAATTAAGGAAAGTATATAAGAATTAATTGACAACATACTTATACATAAAATAAGGTAGAAAATAATTCTGAAAATCAGTAAGAGATCCCTCGAAATCACAGGGAATCAATTATCAAATAAGGCAAATGTCACACAAATATGAAAATATGCAAAATCAGTAAAGAGTTCTAAGGAAAAATATACAAAATCACAGTTTTAAGGAAAATATCACAGTTCTAAGAAAAATTCTCGAAGTCAGTAAAGAATATCATGCAAGATCAGTGAAGTATTAGTCATAGAAATTCAGGGATTCACAAATAGAGAAGATAGCACTGATTTATCATAACACTATGAGAATAAGCAGGTAATAGACAAGAATCAGGACCATAAGATGATCAGTATCAAATAAGAGTTAGGGTTTCATATGGAACACAATCTGAATCATAGCATAGACATGATATAGGTAGAAGTAATCGAACCCAGAAACCCTAACAAGCAAGCATAAAGTAAAATCACAGCATCACAGAATGTTCATGAGAAACACATAGATTAACTGAACATAGTACCCAAGACGAACTCAGAACCCTAAAAGTTGGGGATTTTTACAAAATAACTCGGGTAAAGGAGAAGACTTAGATAAAACATTTAAAACATAATGAGAATCATAGATTAGTACTCAAATCAGAAGAGAAGGCATTTTGAAAAAGGGGTTCAAGAACCCTAGTTTTTAAGATGAATAAATAGTTCATGAAACAAGAAGATCTTTTGAGGAAAACATGTAAGAACCTCATAATACTCACAGATCTATTACAGATCTAAAGAAATTGGGAGGTTCGGAGTTAGGGTTTCCAAATAACCCAAAAGAAGAAGAAGAAAACTCAGAGATATACCGGTCTTTGGCCGGAAAGTGATAGATCTTACTCGAACGACCATAGATGGCCGGAAAAATGGCATGAGATCGGAGATATGAGTTGAACCGCCTCTGGTTCACTTGAGAGCCTCAAACGATGACACACGTTCAAGGGGGGTAGCCACAAGGCTGGTAGGAGGTGAAACCTCCATGGTGTCCGGCAAAGAGGTGGTCGGAGAAGGGAGGAGAAGGCTCAGCAGATGGAGAGTCTAGAGAGAGAGATGATAGAACTCAGAGACGGCTAAGTGAAAAATGAGAGGGGGAAAATGAGACCGAGGGGGGGGGGTTGGTCTTTAGGTCTTAATTTTGGAAAGGGAGGATCTGGATCGTTGATTTGAATTAATCAACGGTTCAAATTAAAAGGTGCTTGGGCCGGGTAGGATTTTAGGTTTGGGCTGGGTTATTTAATTGGGTCAGGGGTCAGATTTAATTGAGGCTAGGATTTAAATAAAAAGTGGCTAACTATTAAATACACAACTAAAATAGATAAATAATTTATAAAAATAGCTAATAATTGTAAAAGATGAAATTGATACTTAGTAAATTAATTTAACATGATTAATTAGTATTTAAAATATAAAATGACTGATTATTAGGTAAAAATAGCATAAAATATATGATTAGGTTATAATTGTAAAGTTATTGCAATTATAGCCAAAGAGTACCAATCTGGCTAATTGTGAAATAATTTGACTTTAATAGGACCAAAAATAATATATTAAGTCAAGAAATATTTTTGAAACCATTTGTAATGCAATTTATAATTAATTATTAGAAATAAAAATACTTGATAAATTAATAAAAATATGAGAAAATTATAGAAAAATACCAATTGTTATGAAAACTTGATTTTGAAAGTATAGATGTAAATTTAAAATAATTTGAGAAAAAATTGAGTATCAACAATATGTTAAGTTACGAAGGAAGATGACTGGGTTGAATTTTTACCCTCAAATTTGTAGGTAGTATAATACAACAATAGGGATAGAAGTATTAGAATGATATGAAGATGCAGGTTTGGGACCGTTTGTCCAAACCTGATATGGTTTTGTTTCGACCTGCTTGTACATATTTACTTGGTAAATAAAGAAAAGTTAATTACCAAAAAAAAACATTTAGTTGTCCATATTCACGGTTTACTCTTTCTAACCATATATATAGTTTATACATTGAGAATACATAATTATACACATATAATATATAAATTATGCATATATTATATCTCCACCGTATATTTTTAGTTTGAACAGTTGGGCGGGTGGCTATTCGGGATAATTCTTCTATATTTAAGTTGTTCTAATTAGCGTGAGTGAATTATTTTCTTAATTTATATGCATTGATAATCTAAAATTATAAGATTTTAGAAATAAATATGCTAGTGTTAGATAAATTTCAATTTATATTGAGTGAAAGAATATTAGTTTTAGTTTAGAAAAAGGAAAATACAAAAGATTCATTTTTTGATATGCTATAAATTTCACGTGTAAGAAGAAAATATTTGAGAGTACATGTGCCCAAGAAATAAGCTAGACATGGCACTTGGGAATTTGTGAGAAAACAAAAATAAATTTTATGTAACTCCAACTTTAAATAAAATTTTCCCAATTATTTTCCAAAGTTGTCTAAACGGAATTTGCATGAATTAATCATTCTCCCTAAATCATCGTAAACGAATAAAAGTTACTAATAACATGATCTAATATCTATGTTAAATTCGTAAATATTGCTAAATGTTCTACTATTTTTTTCTCATTCAAGTACTCTCTTTATCTCATTGTATAAGACCTAACTACGAGTTAGAGAAAATAATAGTACTTTTTCCCATAAGAATTTAGTTTTTTCATAGTAAACACACCGTTTTCCTTAAAAGCGGTCAAATGGAGATTGCAGAAACTTAACAAACAAATAAACATGCTAACTTTTAAGTTATTTGAAGCTATAAGGTACTCCTTATTAGATATAGAGCAATCAAAAACATATAATACCAAAGGTTCTATAAATGAGATTCAAAGGTATAAGAGAAACAAATGTAGGGACCAACCTAAACTTTCTAAATGGTCCAAGAAGATCAAGTTCATATAATGTCCAATCCCTTCAAGATACATAGTGTTGGAATATGATTTAGGTGGTAGAAATTAATTTGAGATTATTCTATGCTAGGTGGGAGGTGGGATCTGCAGTAGCTTTGGATGCCATTTGACATTTGAAGATGTTTCATTAAAAGCTACCTCAGATGTTAAATCTATTTATATTAATCTTCAAGTCTATCCGTTAAGATTTTAGCAATGATTTTCTACGATTAATTGTATGACTAGCTAGTATAGGCCTTCAACGAGAAAAGTTGAGGGTCTAATTGTAGAAATTGGCAGGAAATTTTGGAGGAGTATGTTGTAGGAAATTTTGGAGGATATGCCAAGATTGATAAATTCAACTGATAGAACCTAATTGTCCTTAAATATAACATTAATGTGTAAACAGACTTTTATTAAAACATTAATTATAACAGGAGCAAACTATTAGAGAGACATTCAGGACATATGTGTCATCTATGTACCAGTTCTTTGAAGTAATAGTTCTCGATCAAGTTTTAAATCAAGAATTCAATATATAAATTCAAAAATAAAAAGAAACATATAAAGCACAAGAAGATCAAGTAAGGTGCTAGGGTGTCCATTACGGTCCCACTATAGACAAACAATGACCATGGACCCTCAAACTACAGCTGTGCAGGGATATTTTAACGTGGCACAAGATTTGCACAAAAGGGTGGCTATCATATGTAGTTGTTGTTAACGTCCAAATACTGAAGCACCGAGTGTTCAACTCTCTCAAGTAAGCTAACCTGATAAATTTCGAAAATGCCCTTAATTTAAGCAGGCATGTTGACGGGCTGGTGCATGCTATTCCCTTTTCTAAGAAGTAGAAAAGAAAAATAAAGCAAATGAAGAGAGTATTTGTACCGATAAGGATTGTAATAAAGTTATAAATACTTATTATCTTTAGGTTTCAAGTTCGAGTGCAGAATATGAATTTGCCTTTGTTAGAAAGTGACAAAGTGCTTTACCCATCAAAATAGAATTTTCAATGTGAATCTAAATTTAATCGAGCCCAAATATACATACCGAACACTGAGTGAGACTACTCGAAATAGAAAAGAAAAAACAGTTGTCCCTCTTGTTTGACTTGAAGCATATAAAGATCATTGGGCACGTCATTGTAACGACCCGGTCGATCGTTTTGAGAGTTAGTGCCCCCGTCCCCGAATAACTATTTCTCCCATGTCTATTTCTGCTTTTGAAACTTGTCAGAGCGTTGAGTGGTGAAATTCGGAGAGTTTTTGGACACATAGTCCTCATATGCGAGTTTACGCTTTAGAATTGGGACCGTAGTTGAAATTGTGTGAAAACGGATCCGCAATGAAATTTCGTCGGCTCCGTTAGCTCCGTTGGGTGATTTCAGGGTTCGGAGCGTGTTGGGAATGTGTTTTTGAGGCCTATAGTAGATTTAGGCTTGAATTGGCGAAAGTTAGAATTTCGGCGATTTCGGCCGATAGGTAAAATTTTGACACGGGCTCGGAATGGAATTCCGGAAGTGACAAAAGGTCAGTAGTGCCATTTATGACATGTGTGTAAAATTTGAGGTCATTCAAATGAGTTTTGATGTGTTTCGGCATCGGTTGTGAATTTTGGAAATTTCATAAGTTCTTAGGCTTGAATCCATGCATAATTGGTGATTTTGATGTTACGGGATGTGTTTTGAAGGCCCGACTAAGTTTTAATGAGGTATTAGGATTTGTTGGTAAATTTGGTTGAGGTCCCGGGGGCCTCGGGTGGGTTTCAGATGCTCAAACGGGCTTTTTTGGCCTTGGGCACTTTGCTGGTTTTTCTGGTTTTTACAGTAGCAGTTTTCCTTCACTGCGATCGCGTGAATGTATCCGCGATCGCATAGAGTAAGTGGGGCCATGCCTACATTTTGTTCAGTGCGATCGCATCAAGAGGTTCACGATTGCATAGGTTGGTCAACTCAGTCACTGCGATCGCATAGGCCATGTCGCGATCACATAGAATACCTTAGGCATGCGGGAGATTAGTATTTGTTCTACGTGGTCACGTGAAGCAAACTGCAATCGCGTAGCATTGAGGAGTTGAAGTCCGCGATCGTTGAAGTCTGCGATCGCGTAGAATCAGTTTGGGCATCGCGATGGAGCAAATAGCTGGGCAGACATTTAAAGACCCAATTTCAAGAGTTTAAGCCATTTTTCACATTTTTGAATTTGAGAGCTCGGGAAGTGCGATTTTTGGAGAGTTTTGCGCCTAGGCAACTTGGGTAAGTGATTTCTATCCGATTTAGACTAGTTTCCATGATTATACTCCTTAATCTAGTCTTTAAATTCGAAATTTTGGTGGAAAAATTGGGAAAAATGGGATAAACTTCCTAGGCCGAATTCTTGAGTTTTGATTGGGATTTTGACATACGATTTGAGAAATTCTTATATGACTAGACTCGTGAGTGAATGAGTTTCTGTAATTTCTTACCTGATTCCGAGACGTGGGCCCGACAGACTTTTTTGATAAATTTCCAAATTTCGCGTATTGGCTTCAAACTTATTAGCTATTTTGGTTCCTTGAGTTGATATTTGCTTTATGCAATCGAATTGAATAGATTTGGGCCACCCGGAGTCGGATACTCGTGGCAAGAGCGTGGTATTGAGTTAATTAGTGCAGTCGAGGTAAGTGGCTTGCCTAACTCTGTGTTGGGGACTTCCCCTTAGGTTGTTTTGATACCGTTTTCTTATATGAGCGTCGTGTACGTGAGGTGACGAGTGCGTACACGGACTATTGTTGCTAAAACTCCAATTTTCCTTTCATGACATAAATCATTTTATCCCTATTTCATTGTTTCATATACTAAGTTTGTAGTTTAGCTTAGGAATAAGCATGCCTACCTGTTTTACTTGAGTTTCCCCTAAATTGCTACTATTTGCACCATGTTTAGTAGTTTTATCCGTATTTCCTGCATATTTACTTTTGGGACTACGGATGTATTCAGGGAGATTTCCCATGTACTGCATGATAAATATATTTGAAAGGAATTTACTCGTAGAGAACTATATTTGAATGGCATTTATCGGAAAAAAGTATACTTGGAAAGTATTTATCTTGAAGGAATTATGTTTGAAGATTATCTTTTTGAAATATATATATACATGTATTCGGAGGAAGTATACTTCGAAGGAATTTTCAATTTGAAATGATTATATTTTAAAGCTTTCAATATAAACTTACGGGTGAAAGTTTACACTCGCAGAATTTTCCAAAATAATTGGGGTTGTTGGCTAAGGCCTGATGTGGAAACTGTTGCAATGTTGAATTATTACTTGTTCTTACCGTAGTGTGGTTTTCGGTTTTCGGGGTGAGTCTCGTCCTTTCTTCTGTGTATTATTGTGATGTTCCGTTGTTATTTGATGTATTTCCTTCTGCATTTCATTTGTTATGTTGCTAGTTATGTTGTGTAGTCATTAGATAGATGTTACGTTCCGTCTTTCCTATATTTATGCCTTTTAAATTTATTAGACCAGTGGGTGTCTTGACTAGTCCTCGTCACTACTTCACCGATGTTAGTCTTGATACTTACTGGGCACCGTTGTGGTGTGCTCATTCTGCACAGTTTTGTGCAGATTCTAGATTTTGCATAGCCGGCCGATCGATAGTTAGCAGCGCGGTTGCTGTGTTGGAGACTCAAGGTAAACCGCTTCAACGTTCGCGGTTTCGGAGTCACCGTCTTATTTTCTCTATTTGCACTGCTGTGCTTATTTTCAAACAGTGGTATTTTAGGAGCTTTAGTGTAGATTTTTTAAAGCTTATGATTTGTGCTTACCGGGTTTTAGGAAGATGTGTAATGTATAGGGATTTATTTCAAAACAAAGCATTTAAAAGTTTTTGATATTATGATTTATGTTTTACTTAATATTAGGCTTAGCTAGTCTTAAGACTAAGTGACTGTTTGACATCTTCTGTTGCATTATCTCTCAATTACTTTGTGATCCTAAAACCCGGTAAGCACAAGTCATAAGCTTTAAAGAATCTACACTAAAACTCCTAAAATACCACTGTTTGAAAATAAGTACAACAATGCAAATAGAGAAAATAAGACGGTGATTCCGAAACCCGCGGACGCTGTAGCGGTTTTACCTTGAGTCTCCACAACAGCAAACGCGCTGCTAACTATCGATCGGTCGGATATGCAAAACCTGGAATATGCACAAAAATGTGCAGAAGAGTAGAATGAGCACACCACAGCGATGTCCAGCAAGTATCAAGACTAACCTCAGTGATGTAGTGACGAGGACTAGTCAGGACACTCACTAGTCTAATGAAGCTGAACAAGTATAACTATAGAATTAACGGAAAAATGATATACAACTAAAGGCTACACAATACGATTAACAATACAGTAAATTCAATATGGGAGGAAAATAACAAGTATCAACGGAGAAATCATGAAATAATACAAAAAGGATGAATAAAACACACTAAATCTGGAATGTAAATAAACAACAAGGACAAGTAATGAATTCACCACTTCCACTACTTATGCATCAATTCGTAGTCGTCTCCACGAGGTTTCGAACCTCGGGAAAATCACCATTCACGGGTCCCAATATCCGAACCCCAACCCTTGGCATCTTGTTCCCTCATTCGAGTAATAACTAACGGCAGAAACCTCGTGCAAATCCCCATATCAACAACCGCACGACAGAAAACTCGTGCATTACCACAACAAGTACAACAACAACAAAAACAATAATACCAGGTACGATAAATACATCAACTCAAGAACCTTCGATCACAAGAAAAGACGAGGATAGTTCACAAGAAATAAGCACAATAAAGAAAAACTAGGCATAGTAAGAACAACTAAACAGGGAGGAAAATAACATGTAAAAGTCGTACCCAATTGCACAGTTGAACAACAAGAGACTAACACAAATCCGATAATTCTATGTAAGGGCAAGTCAACTAAGGTATAGGATATCTAAACTTCTTTTAAGGTTGGGCAGTTACGAGGATATTCAACAATTTCACTTAAGGATAAGCAGTGGGAAAATAACCATAACCTCCAGTAGGACCAAACAATTATAGGATGAGATGATGATAATTGAAAATAGAGATAAGCGGTTATGAAGACATATCATGACAGTAAAAGGGATAAAATCTTCAGTTAAGTCAATTAGGAGTCAAACAGGCAATAGAGTGAATCCAAAAACAAGTAACTTCTAATTTTAGTAGGTAGAGATGAAACTAGTAATTAGGAACTTAGTCATAACAAGAAAAACTTCAAACATAGTGAATATAAGGACCTACGAACCCTAAAAGGCCAACCTTCCACAAATATGTTCGAGCACGCACTCGTCACCTCACGTACATGGACTACAATCAACATAGAAGACTCAATCCTAAGGGGTAGTTTCCCCACACAAGGTTAAGCAAGATACTTACCTCGAACCAAGCTCAATCAATCCGAAAACCACGCTCTTGCCACGAGTATCCAACTCCGAATGGCCCAAATCTAATCAAATCAATTACATAACATAAATATAACTACAAGTAACTACTTTAGCTAATGAATTTGAAACTAAGGCAAGAAATAGGAAAAATGCCCAACCCCCTTCCCCCGACCCACGTCTCGAAATCGGGTAAAAATAACAAATTACGAATACCCATTCACTCACGAGTCTTACCATACCAAATTTACTCAAATCCGATACCAAAATCTCGATAAAACCCCCAAAATTCGGCCTAAAAGGTTTTCTGAAATCTTCCCCAAAACTAGGTAAGAATCACTTACGCCAAACTCCCACGCAAGAATCTCTCAAAAAATTGCCTTCTACCGAGTTCCCAATTAAATTTTGTGATATGAACTCAAAACCCTCGTTTTTGAACTTTAAATTCTGCCCAGGTGTTCCTTCTTCGCGTTCGCGGCCCAACCATCGCGTTCGCGATGAACAAAAAATCTCAAAAGCGATTTCCAAACTCTTCTCTGACAGTCTCTAGTATAATGGCCATAACATTTAGTACAAAACTTCAAAGGACAAATGGTTTACTGTTTTGAAAACAATATACCAAGATCTACAACTTTCATGTTTTGTTCATCTTTAAATTCCTTATAGATTTTGAGATATATGCTGCCAAAGTCAGCCATGTGCAACACACATTTCTTCTTCATCCTCCTGGACACCCTGTTGTGTACCAGCCATAAGCCTTTGTGCACAAATCCAAATTCTTAATGGTTAACCTTTCCGAAAACTAGAGACAAAGTGCTACAACTTGCGTTTCTACATCATCTCCAAAGTCCTTATAGATTGTGAGATATGAGCCTCCAAAGTCAGTCCTGCGCAACAGAATTTTCCTTCTTCGCGAACGCGAGAGCTTCCACGCGAACGTGAAGAAGAAAATCCCAGAAGTCAATTCCTTCTTCACGAACGCGAAGAACAACACCAGATATCAGTAAATCAACATCCAAAGTAGCCCAAAATGATCCAAAAAACACCCGAGGCCCCAGAGACCTGTCAAATCACACAAACATGACTCAAGACATGGCACGAACTTGCTCGAGACCTCAAATCACATCAACAAAATCGAAATCATGAATCGCACCTCAATTCAAGCTTAATCAATTTTAGAACTTCAAACTTCTACATTCGATGCCGAAACCTATCAAATCACGTTCGATTGACCTCAATTTTTTCACACAAGTCGCATTCGACATTGCGGACCTACTCCAACTTTCGGAATCGGAATTCGACCCCGATATCAAAAAGTCCACTTTCGGTCAAACTTCTCAAAAACTTTCAAATTTCTAACTTTCGCCAAATTGCTTCAAATTACTCTACAGACCTCCAAATCCTAATCCGGACGCACGCCTAAGTCCAAAATCACCATATGAAGCTGCTGACATCATCCAAAACTTTTTCTGGATCAGTTTACACCAAAGTCAAATTCCGGCCAAATTCTCACCGCTTAAACTTCCAAAAATAAAATCTTCCTTCAAATTCAACTCCGGATCATCCAGTGGTTGAATTCAACCATGAACGTAAGTCGATATACATAATATGAAGTTGTTCAAGACCTTACATCGCTGAATGAAACTTAAATTCTCCAAACGACCGGTCGGGTCGTTACATTCTCCCCTTCTTAAAATAAATGTTTGTCCTCGAACGTGCTAAGAATCACCTCGAAGTCTCCATATTACTGAATGCACACTTCCAACATACATTCGCGGTTGATCCCGCGTCACCCCAATCTACATAAGCCTGATAACACCATCTCAACTGCAATTTAGACTTCCCACCACCACCGATAAGCCTTATACCTCAATTTCTCATCTTCTACTCATTTTCCAAAAGACCCATTTCTAAATCCATATCTAGCATCAGCCTCAACCAGCATCATCAACTTATGCTTACACCCACAAGGTACATAACTACAAAAAATCACGCCTACCGGTGCAAGGTACATCCACACAACATAACACACCACACATAGGCCCTTAACAACACTTCTGATCACAATAGCTGCACGAAACCAACCCAGTACCGGCAATTAGCCTCATATTGACAGAACTCTGTTTCCAACCCCCATTATACTTATACTGATGCAAGAAACACGAAGACCTGATAATTAGACACCTGAATCACCGAGCGACAACTAACACCATCGGGCACACACCCTGTAAGCTGACAATGAAGAAGCACAGTACGAAAATGACTGAATATGAAAAGAGAACACATAAGGGAACTATCAAACAAGCCCGACAGGCACAAGCCTCTATCAATACTAGCCTACAAAACGATATAACAAGTAAATAAGTAAAGCATATGAAAAAATCACAAGGATCCCATCCTGATATAACTTCAACCGCGATACTCAGCCCGGTTCAAACATATCAAATCATAAGAGATCACGAGGGTCTTGCCCTCAACTTTAAATCACATATCAAATATACATATATCATACCAATTGAAATCTTCCACTAACTTAGCTCCACCAATAAGATCACAACACTCACTAAACTCTCGCCCCACGAGAGTGTCAAATCACAGCTCGAAAACAAAAGTACTCAGGAAGAATCACATCAAGCCTACCATGATGAACAACAAGGACTCACTTCTAGTCTCACCACTCTCAATGATGAATGAAAACAATGGTAGACACGTGTTACCACTTTTATAATCTCCCAACATGAGCAAACACGAAAATAGAGTGCAAAGCATGAAACTCAATCATAAATGAAACAACAATTAAGGGAACTCGTCCCGACTAGCAGAACTATAATGAAATACAAATGGTGCCCCTCTGTAACAATCAAAACATACATGTATGATAACATCTGGCACAACGACCTCCATCTACTATACAAAACACATCAATGGGCCGGGCCTCCCCCTTTTGGGCGTCCTCTACTCACCTGAATACCCTGATGTGACGCAACAACCTAAATCCTAGGACAATCTCTCACCCTGTGACTGGTATCTCCACACTAAAAATAACCTCTCTGCTGACGTGGCTGTAGAAACTGTGCAATACGAGTACTCTGAGACCCATGAGCACCTGAAACTCCATGCGAGGCTGGTACTGAAAACTGAACTGGCTGACCCACAAAACCTCTACCATGTCGTACCCTGCCTCCATAATAAGGACCAGTAGATCTCTATGACCTATGAGGACTCCTCACCTCTATGCCCTCTCTCTCCTGATCTCGTATGTCCTCCCTCTCATAGCCCAACCTGACATCTCTCTCATAGTCCCATCTGAAATCTCTCTCCTGATCCAGCATGCCCTCAACTCTGCGAGCAATCCCTACCACCTGCTGAAATGGAACATCCGACTCTAACTCCTGAGCCATGTTGAATCGAAGATCACGCCTGAGCCCCTCAATGAATCTACAGACACGTTCTCTAACTGTAGCGACCAAGTTAGGTTCATGTCTGGCCAAATCACTGAACCTGACGGCATACTGTGATACTTACATAGTGCCCTGGCGTAGCTTCTCAAACTCTGAAAACTGACCCCATGTAAGTGAAGCTGACTCGGTCGGGCTGCCCAACTCATATGCTCGCCACCACTGATAAGCAGCTCCCCTGAGCCTAAATGTAACAAAATCTACCCCGTTCGATTCCACAATACCCATCGTACGAAGAATGCATTGACACTCCTCCAGGAAACCCTAGGCATCATCTGTCGCCAATCCAATGAAAGTAGGAGGGTGGTACTTCTTGTACCTATCAAGTCTAAGTTGTTCTTCCTCAGATGTTGTTGCCCTAACCACGGGCTGAACTGGGACATCAGGCTGTGATGCCATGACACCTGGAACCTGACCAACATGATCTCGCCGCTCTGGAGTGTGGGCGGCGGGAATCTGAATTCCTCCTACGGTCTGTGAAGTAGCTGGTGCACCTGGAATCAATCCCGCCTGAGTCAATGTGCCAATTATACTTAGGAACTATGCCAAGGTCTCCTGAAGTACGAGAGTAACAACAGGCGTCTCGGGTGCCTTCCCCCCAACTAGAAATACTGGCAGCTCCTACGCGGCTACTCTAGTAGGTGTTCTAACTGCGGCATGTGCCCCTCGTCGACCTCTGCCTCTTCCCCTAGCGACATCTGTCTCAGGGGTAGCATCATCAGGAACCGTAGCTCGAGTCCTCACCATCTGTGAGAGAACTGAACGATCAATTTCAACTTCAAGATCAAGAAACTTGCACGATAGGAGTGAAGGAAATGGAATTGTCCTAATAGTTCGGTAGCCTCTCGAAGATAAGTACAGACGTCTCCGTACCGATCCGTAATACTCTACTAAACTCGCTTATGACTCGTAGCACCTATGAACCTAGAGCTCTGATACCAACTTGTCACGACCCAAATTCCCTTCTGTTGGGTATTGTGACGACACCTAGTCTTAAGGACTAGGTAAGCCTATTACTAACAAACATCACTCATAATATCAAAACATTTAAATGCTTTCTAAAATAAATCTCTACACTATACACATCTTCCCAAAACCCGGTAAGTACAAGTCATAAACTTTAAATAATTTACACTAAAATTTCTAATTACAATCGTTCGGAAATAAGTACAACAATGTACGAACAAAATATAAGACGGTGACTGCAAAACCCTCGGACGTTGTAGCAGTGTTACCTTGAGTCTCCACAACAACAACCACACTGCTAACTATCGATTGGTCGGCTATGCAAAACATAGAATCTGCACAAAAATATGCAAAAGAGTAGAATGAGCACACCACAGCGGTGCCCAGTAAATATCAAAACTAACCTCGATGAAGTAGTGACGAGGACTAGTCAGGACACTCACTGGTCTAATTAAGCTGAACAAGTATTACTATAGAATTAACGGAAAAATGATATACAACTAAAGGCTACGCACTATGATTAACAATACAGTAAATTCTATATGGGAGGAAAATAACAAGTATCAGCGGAGAAATCATGAAATAACACAAAAGGGATGAATAGAACACACTAAATCTGAAATGTAAATAAACAACAAGGACAAGTAATGAATTCGCCACTTCCACTACTTATGCATCAATTCGTCGTTGTCTCCACGAGATTTCGAACCTCAGGCAAATCACCATTCACGGGTCCCAATATCCGAACCCCAACCCTTGGCATCTTGTTCCCTCATTCAAATAATAACTACACGGACGACTCGCATGCCAATTGGGTCATTTCCACACATATGGTAAATACGATGAGAGTGTCTATACTCGGCAACAACAAGGAACCTTTAATTCAATAATAGTGCCTAACTGCGTGTATGCTTGTGCAGGTGTCCTAGCATGATTCAACCACCAATAAGCATAAGGAAAGAAAAAGGGAAACACTTACATTGTCTTCTCACAATTTCTACACGAATAAAATCACACAGTGTGTGTTTCATTACACAATGCAAACAACAAAGAATTCCCCCAGGCCAACACAAGTATCACAAACAATCCCTGACATAGCCCACCTTGTCTCGCCACGTGTGTAATAGTAAAGTTTATGCCTGCCTTGTTTTGCCACACGTGCATAAACATGTTCCCACCTTGTTTCGCCACATGCGTAACCCACATATACATATCCCGCCTTATCATGCCGCATGTGCAATATCAATAGTAATCACACGGCAGAAACCTCGTGCAAATCGCCATATCAACAACCGCACGAGAGAAACCTTGTGCATCACCACAATAAATACAACAACAACAAAAACAATAATACCATGTACGATAAATACATCAACTCAAGAACCTTCGATCACAATAAAAGGCGAGGATAGTTCACAAGAAATAAGCACAATAAAGAAAAACTAGGCATAGTAAGAACAACTCAACAGGGAGGAAAATAGCATGTAACAGTCGTACCCAATTGCACAGTTGAACAACAAGAGACTAACACAAATCCAATAATTCTATGTAAGGTCAAGTCAACTAAGGTATAAGATATCTAAACTTCTTTTAAGGTTGGGCAGTTACGGGGATATTCAACAATTTCACTTAAGGATAAGTAGTGGGAAAATAACCATAACCTCCAGTAGGACCAAACAATTATAGGATGAGACGATGATAATTGCAAATAGAGATAAGTAGTTATGAAGACATTTCATGACAGTAAAAGGGATAAATTCTTCAGTTAAGTCAATTAGGAGTCAAACAGGCAATAAAGTGAATCCAAAAACAAGTAACTTCTAATTTGAGCAGGTAGATATGGAACTAGTAATTAGAGACTCAATCATAACAAGAACAACTTCATACATAGTGAATATAAGGACCTACGAACCCTAAAAGGACAACCTTTCACAAATAAGTTGGAGCATGCACTCGTCACCTCACGTACACGGACTACAATCAACATAGAAGACTCAATCCTAAGGGGTAGTTCCCCCACACAAGGTTAGACAAGATACTTACCTCGAACCAAGCTCAATCAATCCGAAAACCACGCTCTTGCCACGACTATCCAACTCCGAATGGCCCAAATCTAATCAAATCAATTACACAACATAAATATAACTAGAAGTAACTACTTTACCTAATGAATTTGAAGCTAAGTCAAGAAATAGGGAAAATGCCCAAAACGCCTTCCCGTGCCCACATCTCGGAATTAGGTAAAAATCACAAATTACGAACACCCATTCACTCACGAGTCTAACCATGCCAAATTTACTCAAATCTGATACCAAAATCACGATCAAAACCCCAAATTTTGGCCTAAGAATGTTTCTCAAATCTTCCCCAAAACTAGGTAAGAATCACTTACCCCAAACACCCATGCAAAAATCTCTCAAAAAATCGCCTTCTACCGAGCTCCCAATTAAATTTTTTGATATGAACTCAAAACCCTTTTTTTTGAACTTTAAATTCTGCCCAGGTCTTTCTTCTTCGCGTTCGCGGTGAACAAAAAATCTCAAAAGCGATTTCCAAACTCTTCTCAAACAGCCTCTAGTATAATGGCCATAACATTTCGTACAAAACTCCAAAGGACAAATGGTTTAATATTTTGGAAACAAGACACCAAGATCTACAACTTTTATGTTTTGGTTATCGTCCAATTCCTTGTAGATTTTGAGATATAAGCTGACAAAGTCAGCCCTGTGCAACACAAATATCTTCTTCATCCTCCTGAACACCCTGTAGTGTACCAGCCATACCGCTTTGTAAACAAATCCAAATTCTAAATAGTTTACCTTTCTGAAAACTTGACACAAAGGGCTACAACTTCTGTTTTTACATCATCTTCGAATATCTTATATATTGTGAGATATGAGCCTCCAAAGTCGGACCTGCGCAACAGAAATTTCCTTCGTCGCGAACGCAAAGAAGAAAGTCCCAGAAGTCAATTCCTTCTTCGCGAACGTGAAGAACAACATCAGATATCAATAAATCAGCATCCAAAGTAGCCCAAAATGATCAGAAACACACCCGAGGCCCCCGAGACCCCGTACAATCACACCAACCTGACCCAAGACATGAAACAAACTTGCTCGAGACCTCAAATCACATAAAAAAACATCTAAATCATGAATCGCACCCCAATTCAAGCTTAAAGAACTTTAGAACTTCAAACTTCTACATTCGATGCCGAAACCTATCTAATCACGTCCGATTAACCTCAATTTTTGCACACAAGTCGCATTCCATATTACGGACCTACTCCAACTTCCATAATCGGAATTCGACACCGATATCAAAAAGTCCACTTCCTATCAAACTTCTCAAAAACCTTCAAATTTCTGACTTTCGCCAAATTGCTTCAAATTACTCTACGAACCTCCAAATCCTAATCCAGACGCATTCCTAAGTACAAAATCAACATACGAAGCCGCTGACATCATCCAAAACTTATTCTAGAGTCGTTTACACCAAAGTCAAATTCCGGCCAAATTCTCACTGCTTAAGCTTCCAAAAATAAAATCTTCCTTCAAATTCGACTCCGGATCATCTAGTGGCTGAATTCAACTATGCACGCAAGTCGATATACATAATATGAAGTTGTTCAAGACCTTACATCGCTGAACAAAACTTAAATTCTCAAAACGACCGGTCGGGTCACTACATATGACTTGTACGCATGGTCGGAATTAAATTCTGGGAGTTTTGTAGTTGATTTGGAAAGAGAATTCTCGTTTAGGAAGATTTAAGTTTGAAGAATTGACTAAGGTTGGATTTTGAGTAAACGACCTCGGAATCGGGATTTGAATATTCCAGCAGGTTCATATGATGATTTCGGACTTTGACGTATGCTCGAATCGGATTTTGGATGACCTGGGAGCATTTCGGTATCTATCGTGGAAGTTAGCATTTTGGAAGAAATTCATAAATATGGGTTGAGGTGCATTTAAATGTTATCGACGTCTGTTTGGGATTCTGAGTTTGGGAATAACTCTGTATGGTGATTCTAATATTGGGAGTGCGTCCGGATATGAATTTGGAGGTCCGTAGATCATTTCGGGGTTATTTGGCGAAAGTTAGAAATTTGAAGGTTTTTTAGAAGTTTGAGTGGACTTTTTGATATCGGGGTCGGACCTTTTGATATCAGGATCTTAGTTTCCAAAACATTAAACCATTTATCATTTGAAGTTTTTTTACAAAAAGTTATGACCATTATACTAGAGTCTGTCTGAGAAGAGTTTGGAAATGACTATCGAGAATTTTTGTTCTTCGCAAACTTGACGGGAGGCCCGCGAACGCGAAGAAGAGTTGTCTGGCAGTGTATATGTTTGCAAAAAATGGGTTTGGCTCATTTCATCTCATTTTCTCCATGGGAGACGACCTAGGGGCAATTTTGGAGCTCCATCTTCATCATCTCTGTCAAGGTAAGTGATTCCCACCTATTTGCAAGTTAAATACTTGGATTATATATAGATTTTACAATGGAAATTCATGAAAAATTAGTGGACTTTTGGTAGAAAACCTGAAAACTTGGTATTTTTGGATTTTTACAACGAATTTGGGTATGAAATGAGAATAAATTATATATTTGAGTTCGTGATGTTATGGGTAAAGTTTATCTTTGAAAATTTTCGGAATCTGGGCACGCGAGATCGAGGGTGATATTTATCGGGTTCTAGAACGGAAATTGAGTTTTTAATAAATTGGATTATAAGGAGTATTAAAGTATATATTCATGGATTTGCATATTTATTTACTAGTTTTGGAGTATTGAGCATCGGTTTGAGTATTTGGAAAGTCTTGGGAGCCGAAGAAGGAACTTCAGAGAGAGGTAAGTCTCCTTTCTAACCTTTTAAGAGGGAATTGTCCCCATAGGTAAAATAATTAATTATGTGCTACTATCTTTGGGGGCTACGTACGCACGAGGTGACGAGAGTCCGTGCGTAACTATTATAATGCTTTAAGTCTGGGTAGTCTATGATCCAAAAGCATGCTTACTTGCCGTACTTGTAACTTTATTATCAATTTAATATTCTTAAATCATATCAAACTTGGCAAATGAATTTCAAAAATTAAACATCATTCTCTTGACCGTTAAAAGAGAAATTTTCATTTCCCTGGTAATTGTTTTCCTGCCGAAGTGTTGATTGACTGTTTGAATATGTGTATCTATGAGTACCTGCTTCGCATGTATGATTCGCGAGCGGGTAACTCTTTTATTTATATTTGATGGCATTGCACGTATGATTTGCGAGCGGGGTAATAGATGAATCTATTATTCGCTCCATTCCACCCTCTGGCAGTGCACATTTTATTACTATGTTGGATCGGGCCGTACGACCTCGACATGATTTACACATGCTTGTATTGCCTGCCTTACAACCTATATTGCCACCCTGGCCTGAGGTAAATCGAAAAAATGATGTAATATGAATTTTGGAAACCTCTTATTATCGAAAGGATTGTTTATCTGCTTCATTCTTATCGAGTTTGCAATCACCTTATAAAATCTATTCTTTTACACATTTTGGTATTTCAATATTTGGACCATTAATAAGTGTCGAAGTCGACCTCCCGTCACTATTATTTTTTTGAGGTTAGATGGGATACTTACTGGGTACATGTTGTTTTTGTACTCCTACTACACTTGCTGTGCATTTTTGTTGCACATGCACATGTATGTCTAGTGGCCTAGTTTGGCGCAACGACATGGTTGATACAGAGATTTAGGTGAGTTGCGCCTCTCGAGACGACCGTAGCCAGCAGAATCTCCTTGAGAGTATTGTATTGTATTTCTCTTTTGTCCAATTGTATTCCGGATGGTTATTCTATTACATTTTACTCCCTAGAAATTGCTCATGTACTTGTGACACCGGATTCTGGGATGTATATTGGATTAGTTAGTATTGAAAAGTGGCTAAAGACATCATTATCTACTCGGTGAAGTTCATTATTTGTTGCTAAATGTAAGGAAAAGAAATGATTTCAAAAATATTAACATGAGAATTTAATTAACTATTTAGTGTTGGCTTGCCTGACAGTGGTGTCCGGCGCCATCACGACCCAAAATCCATTAAAGGTCGTGTTGGCTTGCCTGACAGTGGTGTCCGGCGCCATCACGACCTTTAATGGATTTTGGGTCGTGACATCATTCATAGCCACAGTTTCCAAAGAAATCGAAATTTAGCCACTTTTCATATAAAGATAAATCTGAACAAAAACACTATTCAAAATTCGGAAAATACTCCAGCATAATATATTGGAGTTCCAGCATAAGTATACTGGAACTCTAGCATAATATACTGGAGTTCCAGTATAATATACATGTCCAGTATAATATGTTGGAAGTTCATACACAGGTGCTCCAATATCCAGTATATTATGCTGGAACTTTTCGCGTGTTAGAGATCCAGCATAATATGCTGGAAGTTCATACACAAGCGCACCGATCTCCAGTATATTATGTTGGACTGGTCCCTGTTACAGCAAAATAGTGGCTATTTTTCAATGACTCTATAAACGCTGGCTATTTTTGAATGACCAGTCAAAAAATCAGCTAGCCCGTGCTATTTTAACCTCTTAATAAGCAAGTAGATTAGGTTCTTAATTTCTTTTGGAATTAGACTGTGAAAATATTTTCTTTGTTGGACATTTTAATCTTGACCTGGATTACTTGCTTTTCACGACAACAACAACAACAACAAAAATTGGTATTTAAATTTTATTATGTGAGAATAAACGTGAGTTCAAGTCTTCATAAGAGGCGGAGTCAGAATTCAATTAAATTTACGAGTTTGAGATTCTACTTCTTTTAGGTTATGGGCACTTGGCAGAGACGGCTCAACAACACTTAGGGCCTAATGCTAAATTTTAATTGGAGCCCCTTCAATAATAATTTTAATAGATATTTTTATTTAGGATCTTTTTTAACTTTTTGAGATGCAAAATTATTAATTAGTTTTCTATAATCAGTTTCTTCTAATAGGTTAGTGACTTGTTCATCTAAGAAAAAACTCCCCTATAGTTTCTAATTTAGTTTTTCTATTGTTTGCGTAACATTCATCAAGATCTCCTTTTTGAGATTGTATATTTCAACTCTTCTCTTTTTTTTTTTT